>DWME01004114.1:0-16868 GCA_018244795.1 Parelbella ahira ahira
ATCAAGTGGCAAATATGTTTTGAGGAGCTTCGTCTCCATTTGTCCATCTCGTCATACGAACGCATACGTTGCGGGGGCTGCTTACACCGTCAGGTGTTTAGATTCAATGAAAAAAATCTCCTTACACAGACGAAGATTTTTGAACCTGACCACATACATCAAATCACTGCATATGAATGCGATAATATATGTACATACATACATTCTAAAAAAAGATACGGGTTAGACTATTCATATCATAATATCAAACGATACCATGTGGAAGCAATAATTCCGTAATTTACTCTAGCATAAAATATATAAGAACTCCAATTACTGAAGATTGAGCATATAATATCAAGAAAGTAAAGGTGATGTTTGCGCTTCTCAAAAGCAATTCAGTTGAAGGAACTCCAACTCCGCCATATTAATGAGGAATCTTCAAAATGAGACCAGCGCTGTCAGAGCCGCGAAGATATGCGAAAGCATACTTACGGTTCCAATAATTGGGGTGAGGAAGCTTACGATGGAGTTATAACTGGTTCGAATTCGGTATAGCCCTCTGTCACTCCGTGATGGAAGGATATCCATAACAGGCTACCCCACCTTAATAAAGCGGTCGGCTCAGGATTGGATTGTTAGTGAACAACTTTTAACAAGCATTTTCTGTTTTTGGAAGCTGACATAAGCCGCTGGTCTCGGTAGCTAAACCTTTTCAGAGATCACCTGAGCTTTTCAGATATTTCGGTGTAGATATAGGGTGGCAATTATTTAGGTATCAACTCTAATCCGCATTGAGGCAGTGTCATAAAGTTTTTCAGGCATCCCCCCGTTGCGAGAAAAGGTAAGGGCATAAAAATGAATCACAGCCATTAAAAATTTAATAACGAATAAGGGTTTAGTAAAAGTTTTGGGGACATTTGCGCGGCGTAACGAGTGTATGTTTCTTATTATGTGACAAGACTGGCAAAGAAAAAATAGAAATAATTACGGCAAAAATGCTCATGACCACCAATTTATGTTCTATAATCCTTTGGCAGATCTCACACGGCGATCTGATGCTAAAGTAAGTATCAAGTGGGCTTGTGTCGTCATAACCAAACGGCTGATAAACATACACCTGTATAAATGGATGTGTACTTATATAGATTATATTGTACACCTAGACACAGAACATATACTTTTGCTCATCAAACAAATATTTGTTCTGTGTCTGTGCCTGGGTCTGGTAACTATCGACCCTCGCCTCGGCGCAACAGTCAGGTTCACTATACTCGTATACTTCACCAACAGACCACCGAAGTCGAAGTGCGACTGAAAATAAAACTGCTAATTTTAGTTACTTCAGTTATTACGAGTTATTAGGTAACGAAACAGCAGAAACGGAATTGTTAGTGAAATCTGTCCAATTAGTACACGTTAGTTAGTTAGCGCGACACATGGTCACAATGGACCAATTACAAATAGAACAGCAACCGCTGTTCCAACCGACATAAATTGATTGAATAAGCATAGCTTTGCGTAAGAAATGTGTCTATCGGTGGTTGTACCTCGGATGATGTGTCAAGTTTAATATTCACGATAATCATTTATGTACTTCTCACTTCACTTCACCTTATTATTTTTATCGTCATTTCGTAATTGAATTCTAACAGTCAAATATATTTCTTAATTTAATATACAAATCTAAATGTAGGAGTTTTTCAATTGTAAAACCGTCTAAAATATTGTTTCATATATTGATATCAAGTAAATATATTACCTACTAGTAATACTATCTATATTATGATTACCAACGAACTTATTGCCTTTTTTCGGCTCTCCCCCTTCCCTCGCTTTTTTCCAGATGCTGATTTAATCTTTCAAATGCACTACAAATTCCACGGCAAAGCATTGGTCACTCCCCGGGTGTTGAAAATGTCGACGGGTGTTGAAAATGTTGGCGACGGTGACCACTTACCGGGAGGTGGCCCGTATGCCTGTTCGCTAGGCTAAATATAAAATAAAACACCGATTCTTAAAGTGCAGGAGACAGATTAATAAACTGGCAGTAAAATAATATGTCTATTATGGGTTTAAAATGTTATTAAAACGATTTTTTCAGTAATCATTTTTAAGCGACGACTACAATCATCTGAAGCTGTGATATTAATATTCTAATATTGCTTATTTTATATTACTGATAATTTAAGTACTATTACTGAACTAAACAAAATATATCTACTACTTGGGGTGCGTCAGACCTTTGTATATCATATTGCCTTAAAGGTTATCTATAAAAATGGACATCTATAAACAACTTGTAGGGCTAAAGTTCGTAGGGTCATTTACCTCCGTGCTCACCTAATCAAGCTTATTAGAATGCCCATAGGTCCGTAACACGTTTAGAGCTCTCATTAGTTTTGTTGTTATATTCACCTAAACAAATGAAGCAGCTAAACGTAATATAACGCCTGAAATCCCCGTAGAGATAAGCATGCATATTAGATAGTCGAATGATATTATAAGTTCTTGTTAATTCAGAAAATGTAGTATTTACATATATGATTAAATTACGTACCTTCTTAAATCGTTTTTCGTGGTAATCGTTTAATAGGTTTTTCGTGGTACTCCGATGAGTTTCAGATGTAGCCAAGCTTCTGCATGAGCTCGCGCTGTTCGCAACCTGGTCACGGCGGAGGCTATCTCCATTAAAACCTCGGACCTCGTGTACATCTGAAACTGGTCGACCGATTTTGAAAAAACATATGTCAATTAAATCGTTGTATGTTGTGAAAGGAATACAGAAATAAATGAGTAAGTGTACAAAATAGAGGAAATGAACCATAAAAATGTACATAAAGAAATGAAGTCATGTATATATGTAGATAACTCCATTCCGTCGTCGCTGGTGGAAGTTTTCTTGAATAATTTATTAATATCGACGTCTCAGATTCGAATTATTGAAACGCAATCCAGCTAGAAAGGTTTTCCATGTCGCACTGCACATAATTAAGTACGATAAGACAAGAAACGTACAGTCACACGTCCATAATCTGTTTTTCTCACCATATTACATATCTAGGCCTTAGTTGAGGCCTCAGTTAGGCTGATATAAGTTGTTAATAAAGCTATATTAGTACTAAGTCGTAACAGAACTGCAGTGATGAAATTATGAGTAACGTCCCTCTAATTAATACCGTTTTCGTTCAGATAGTAATAGTCTGTACTGTGCAACACTCCTCTGCGTACCCCTAAAGGGAAATAAGGACGTAATATTTCCGCATTACTACATATGATTACTTGAGAAATACAAAGCAATAAGGTACGTATTGAGAAATTTGGAAATTCCAAACATATCAGCAACGTTTATTCTGGATTTATGTTACATACTTAAGGTTCTAGGGCTCATGTTGGAAAAATTGGATGATCATTGAGGCATAATCGTTACCGTGCTGCTATTCCGGATGAAATATTTTGGGTTCAATTCCGAAACGAGCACAAATTTGAATATAGAGTTTTAGGCTTGCTGAAATGTTACTTTACTTGACTTCGTGTATGCACATATATGATTGCCCATCGCTGTCAAAGTATTAGTATATTATGTAAAGTATTAGTATTAGTATATATAAGTATTAGTGTAGAATGCATTAGTACAAGGCTAAGTTTTATTAAAGCAACTACCATTGTACTTTTGTCTATACGTAGATACATATTTTTACGCCAAGTCCATTATGGGGTAGGCAGAGAGCATGGAGTGCCAAACATCCGTATCTTTTCAAAGCTGCCGTGCTTCTTCTACATTCACACGAGTTATACATGTACTCCGGTTTTGGAGACTTCGTCATCTGTCAGAACTTTACCTATTTCAATCAACATTCGCATTGATTTCACTAGCTAATTAAAAGATGTACAAACAAAGTTGGTTTCTATTATTACACGACTGAGAAATAAAGTTAATAAGTATTGGACTTCGCGTTACAAAAATCGTCAACAGCCTCTCTTCGGATAGCGGGAATTTTATCCTTTATACCTACTTGTACCCATTTAGATATCTGTTTTCCTTATCATTAATATGTCGTATCCTTACTGTACATATAAGGAAAATAGGTACGAATAAATATTCGCTCGTCTCCGATCAGAAAAGCAATGAATTTATTTTCTACACTTGTACGATTTAACAATAAACGTTCATAAAAAGACCAAACTGCGAATATTAATTGTTACGTAACAGAATATCGAATGTTCGAGATTTCGTCGAGCTTTTAAGGACCTGAACAAAATAGAACTATAAAAATGATAAATCTTCGGAATTTTAAAAAAATGTTTTTGTTCTTTCAGTGATGTTTTCATTTTTATTACATACACTCACTAACATTACCTTATTTTTTTTCATATATTATTAGTAATCTAGCCAGTAACCTATTTTACGGTTTAACTTTTGCAAAATATTTTAAAATATGCGACGACTACTTATATGCAAATCATTTACTAATTAGAGTAATTGAGATAGTACTCACATTTGCCCTTATTTGCGGGATTACAATTATTTGGTTAATAATTCGCTTGCAACTGGAAAATGAATAAATGTTTTTATATGTTACTCTTATCTTAACTATAAAACCTGAAAATATTTTACTGGCAAATGATCCAGAACAGAATGCAGGACACGTATCGTCATAACATATATCATAGTTAATTAATCTTCGGAGAGGGGTGGGCAATGGGCCGTAGTGCTCTCTTCTACGGAAGAGTAGTAGGCAATTTGTAGTCGTTGATAATATACACACTACCGAGGATATAGCATCAAAATGTACAAATTTACGTCTGGGCGGAGAGAGAATACTTCCCCTGACCCTTGTTGTGATATCAGGGTGTCGCAAGAGGCGACTAGAACTGGCTCGGCCTGCCTAGGCACGGCTACGTACCCTGACCGCCTTCGACAGCGTAGGTAGTATAAGAAGCCATGTTCTACGATAATGGTGATGATGATAATATGTATAAGTTCTAGGTATTTAAAAAAAATTGTATAAATTTTAAAGTCCCGTTCTTGGCGTGCTTTGCTTAGACTCATCACTCTATACCTCACATTAAGTAGCGACATCAAATTATACAAAAAATTATATGAAACGGGTGATGATTGAAGGAGAAACTCGTCTGGTCTGCAAGGTTAGAGATATTTGGCACTTGGTGCTCTCTGCTCACCCCGTAAGGGACCTGGCGTGACATTATAACAATAAAAATTCTGTCGTTTATAATTACTGATTTTCAGACGATTTCTAAAATACTTGGAATATATTGAAAATGGCTTCAATTGTAAAATAGAATTTATTCCATTCATCTATAATTATCTCAACCGTCGCACTTTGGAGGACCTGTAATTTATTGCTGCTAAATGAATAAATTTGGGCGAACAAGCTTTTAACTTTGAGTTAAATAGACGAAATCTGCATAAAGATTTTACGCTTATAATACATAGATTTCATCATTAACCTAAAATAATCTATTGTTCGTTATGTAAGGCTTTTAGTAACACTATCGGACAATCTTTTAACATATAATTTGTGGATATTTTGAATTACAGATTACAAAAATGTGGTATTTTGAATAAATTATTACTTTGCAGAATAAAAATATCTTTGACGTTCCTACTTGCTTTTGACAAAATAATATGAATGGATTCGAATCGTATTTTCTTTTCTTCAATATTTTGCACGGTTAGCATAACATTTGGCATTTTTTTAGTATATTGCACAGTAAATTTTAAAATATTTTTATAGGCTAACATACTGTAATTAGTTCATAATGTGTTTTTAGTTTATTTATGTTTGTCAATCAGTGCTCTCTGCTTCACCTCTATGTAACTTGCCGTGACGATATAAATAAATAATCACTTCAATCGTATGAGGTAAGAGGATTAGATTATTATTACGATATTTCATGAAACTACAAAATGGGTATGTGAATTATCAAGTTTTCAGTTACCAGTGTTGAGGGATACCACACGCACTGTATCCAGTCTCATTACTCTTCCCGAGATGGGTCACAGATGTTACATAAGTTTTGAAACGCTTACCGCTGAGCCGCTTTCAACAAACGACAAAACGTTTTAATATTGTATCTTCTTTATTAACTTGAATCTACGATTAAATTTGATATTTGATTTGATGAATTTGATTTGAAACTGGTTGATATTTAAAAAAAAATCAAGAAGTCTTGTATGCCTCAGTAAAACGGAAATCAAATATATTATTTATTTATTAAAGATAACGAAACAGACGTATATTGCATCGAGGTCGAGTTTATGTACCTATCAACGTAACATCACGCCAGTATTTCCGTGAAATGGCAGGCGTAGTACTGTAGTACTTCCAAGTATCATCAGTTTCATACGTACTATGAAATAGGGGTGAGCTTACTACCGTACATCGAGAACAAATCCAGATTTAGTAATATTTAATAAGCTTACTACAATACTGGTTATAAAGGTATATATTTTTGATCATAACTTTAATTACATTTTCATGGCTGTAGTAAACGTAGGTCATGATGTAATATACAACGTCGGAACTTTATGATAATGGTCGTATAAAGAGGTCTCTGTTAGATCTCATTCTTTTCAGGTTAGATTAGTCCCTAGCTCGTGTTACTGCTATAAAAGGAAAGCTCGCCTCTATTATTACTGGTAATAAATAAAAGTAGAGCAAAGGATTTCTTGTTAACAATACGCGTAGGAAAGATTTAGTGTTTTGATTCTTATTACATCATTATTACGAGAATATCCTTAAGCCAGGTCCGTTGCGGGGTAGGCAAAATAGCACCGAGTCAAATATATTTCTATTCTTACAGACTTGATGTTTTTCTACTAGATTCGTCTCTCTCTACATAAATGCAAGCAGTTGTCGGAGTCTTTTGAATACTCCATTAGCCATTTTGTTTCTTATTTGGTCAAGATTGATGAGCTTTAGCCTCCCTCGGCACCTGCATTATGCGACATGCGCATTGTATTATATGTATTATCGTCCTATTAGATCCCTAGTATTAAAGTAAAGTATATTTTAAAAGTATTCATCATCATCATCATCATCAACCTATTCCCGTCCACTGCTGGACATAGGCCTCTCCAATGGCACGCCACGGTGCTCGATCTTCAACTTTTCGCATCCCACCACTGCCAGCCACTTTGCATATATCGTCACTTCACCTGGCTGGAGGGTGTCCTACGCTACGTTTGCCTAGTCGCGGTCTCTACTCCAGAACACGTCTGCTCCAGCGGCTATCGGTTCTGCGACGAATGTGACCAGCTCACTGCCACTTCAGCATGCTAATCCTTTGGGTTATGTCGACAACGTTGGTTCTCTGTCGGATCACCCTATTTCTGATACGATCCTTCACAGAGACGCCGAGCATAGCTTTTTCCATAGCTCGCTGAGCGACCTTAAATTGGTGGACCAGTCCCACATAACAGGTAAAAAGTATTCACAATTTTCAAATTTTTCCTGAATTATTTGTACAATTTCTAAATTATAGAAACCGAAAATGAAGCTTAATTTTGGCTTTTTGAACTCCGTAAACATTTTTTATATCTATTTCATAATGCTACTGATACAAATGAACTCAAAGAGAGTAAATTAACTAAATTAAAGTAAGGACCCTCTTTAGGTATAAAGGTATACTTACATTTCACAAAATCCAAGTTCAGAATAGACTACTTTATATTGCGAAAGATGTATTCAACGAACAACATGGTATGGAAAAGTTTTATACACTCAAAATTGAGGAGAAAGTTACATTTTAATTTGTCTTCAAATAATCTTAGTTGCTACGACAAAAACATGTGTAGGTATAGCAAAATCTTGGTACATAGAAACGAACACGAAGTTTTAATGAATTAGAGCACAGTCTCACAAATTTGTTCGATTGTAAGCCTTACATTATTTAAACGGATTAACATCATGCCCGTTTCACGGCATGCACATTTTACAGACCGCCTATATTGTTATTTGAATCGGTCATGACATTCTTTTTAATATTTTCAGTATTAATCGTACTTTGGTCGAAAAAATTACCACAATTTTCATAGTCCAAAACATTGTCATTGAAAAACCACAGCGCCCAAACCAATGGAAATTCTTGTTTAAGCCCTCATTCAGCATTCCGTTAAATCCCTTAGCAAGTGAAAATAAAATCTTCATCCGTACCCTTTCCGTTTCTTGTGAAAATGGCCTAGCACTTGAATAAGGAGAAACTTCCCCTCAAATGAGGGGAAGTATATACATACGTGCATGTACATATACATATATAGCACATGTGCCGGCCGACGATAGCCATAAATTTAATATAAATTCTGACTAAGACACTTACTCTGAAGGATGTCTATCAAGCCCATCACACTGGAACACGCACCGAAAGGTTTAGTCCTTAATAGCCTCAAACAAGCTCTTTTAATATACAAGTATGACGTCACACGGACCGTTCCCGGCCACCGTTTCTAAGAGTTTTCTTGAATTATTTATTATATCGAGCACTTATGTTCGAATTATCGTACGCAATCTGAGCTAAAAGGTTTTTCATAT
The DNA here is from genome assembly GCA_018244795.1 of Parelbella ahira ahira. Classification (NCBI taxonomy): domain Eukaryota; kingdom Metazoa; phylum Arthropoda; class Insecta; order Lepidoptera; family Hesperiidae; genus Parelbella; species Parelbella ahira. The sequence goes on from DWME01004114.1 coordinate 8,535, forward strand.
CCTCATCAATTCAAATAGTTCTTTCTTATTTCGTTATTTATTTTCGTTAATAGAATAATTAACAACATTACTCACTTATAGCTACAATCAGTACATAGTCATTGTTATTTCTACACAACTCGCAACTTATGTTTTATATTTCTTATTTTCTACTACATATGTACAACCTACATCTCCTATTAATGATAGCAGCGCATTAGCTAATCCTCTATGGTCATAAATGACCATAAACAACGATAACCACTTCCGTTAGGAGGCCGGCACACAAAAAAGTTCTTGCTGGAGTTCCGATTCTCGTACCGGAAGCTAGCCATAACGAGTGTCATTAAGCGAAGTAAGGAAGAACGTTATCCAAGTGATGATCAATGAGTTGCCAAGTTATTTATTACATCCATCAATTACTCGTGTTGAATGTTTTGAGCTCGTGGTCCCGGGCGTCTGTATCCTACTCACGCCATTGTTTGCGTTGCGACTAGAAAAAAAAACCGTGAAATAATCGCACTGGAGAGATTGATTGCTTCTTAATAGCCGCTGCAATCGATATTGTCTGCGATATCGAAAAAAGGTGATAAAAATGCGTTGTGGAATTTCGAGATATCATACATCGATTAGAACCGATATGAAGCGAACGCTGAATGATTTTTTTAAACCTTTGTTCAAAATATATATAGTTCATGGCCAGTAAAGTGCTAATACAAAAAATATTTGATATCAATTATTCAATGACAATTATATTGTATTGTAACATTGATCTTTTTCTATCGTTTCTTTCCTTTACCTTTTACATCAAATTCGTTCTAGTTTATATCGTCATCGTGACTTAATAAAAGCAAAGGGCAATAGACATAAATGGTTGAAAAAATATATTATTAAACTTTGTTTTTATCTTCTCGTTGATTGCCCCCTGGGTCGAGTAGCTGGGTTCAATTTTAGTTTGGCTACTATAAAATTGTCTGACTTGGAGTTTTTAGTAGAAATTTCTAGCAGTTGGAGTTTCAGAGTCTGGATCTGCGCCCGGTGTATGGCAGTCAGTATTGTCCAATAAAGCTCCAATTGTTCAAATGCTGGAATGTGATGTACATGTGTCTTTTTTGGATTTTTTCATTATTGAATTGTCAATTATTTATACCGACGGACAGAAGCGTAGACGGCGTAAGAAACTGTATTCTGTAATTCCTAGTCCCCGTGCCTCTCGTGGGAATTGTGGGCCAATACCCACTATGAACATGCAGAAGGGCGATCATTAGACTAAGACAGACTGATGACATGATACAATATGATGTGCCTGCAGTTAGTAACTATATATCATTCATCAATATCAGGTACAAATTTGACCAAAATGGTATCTCGTAATATTAGATGAACGAGGACACGCAATATACAAGTTGTAAAAGAGCAAAACAATATTGCCGTATTTATTAAAGGTTATTAATATCGTGGTAAATTTTAGGTGCTTCCCTATTTTGTATCCTCTATCGGGACAGAAAATAATACTGGGAAACAGAAAAGAAACATTTAGGCCGTATATAAATAATAGCTATTCAGTCCCTACGCCTCCAGTCGCCAGGCTATACAAAACGTTGGAAGAAATAGATGCCTTTACTGACAAAGTAACATAATTGACAGTGATAAGGATGACAGGGCATAACGACTATTTATTAATTTTAATCATTTCATTTAATAATTTCATTTTCCCACTGTACCAATACAATTTTAATTTTTTATGCATGTTGTGTTTGCCTGTAATAGGTTGTTCACGTAGTTTAAAATTATGCTATGTTATTTAAGTGTTGTGTAACAATTGTTGGCAGACCAAATAAATTAATAATAAAATTAGTGCCTTATTATAAGGTTCCAAAATTTCGCTTTAAATACAACATCAAAACGTGTAATATGTATGTGTGCGTGCGCGTTTGCGTTCCTTTCGTGTACGCGCGAGTGTGAGCATGCGCGTGTGTGGATACGTGCGCACGTGCTTGGGTGTGGATGTGTGCGCGCTTGCGTGGGTGTGGATGTACGCCTCTTGTATATACTCAAGCACGTATGCTTATTTACTCATTATAGTTATTTAACGAAGGCGTTAAATAAACAGGTTGCCAGACGCTATGAGCACTCACCCCATTGTTCACGATATAAGACGAAACAAACGGTACGATAATGGAATGTTGACAGCTCATTGTTTAGCGTTGGAGAGTACTGTGGGCTTGATTTCTATAGGATTAACTCATTCAGGGGATTCATTAAGCTTTGTGGTTTTATTTTTAGTATCCATACCTATGTCACGTTCTTATGTGTTATATATGGAACATTATCGAGTTAATTAGGCTGTATGAAGTCTCGCTGCGTAGTTCATGTTTAACATCTGGGTGAGACATATGATGAGGGCGGGTGGAAGTGAGTCAGTGGCGGTATGGGGGGGAGGGGTTCTACAAAGTATACTTTATTTTTTCATTCTACCGTATTTAGACTGAAGTTGTTGTACATTTTTAACAAGAAATTACACTAAATAAACCATGATACTCGTCCACTAAAATTATTACAATATACATCCATGTATCCATGTATATGTATGTATATATTCATCCATGTATATGTTTAAAGTAACAGCTATATACTATGGTTGGATAGAGGACCGTCATAGCAACAGTCAAGGAGCAAAATTTAAATGGGCTCTGTACTCACTTTCATGAGCCTTTTATATTTTATTAACAGTTAACCATCAACACTGTTTAATCACAGTGGATATTAGTTCGACGCTATAAAAAAACCCTAGATCATGTGGAAGTAGGCACTATAAGACGTCATAAAACACATCTCACAGATTTATTGCTTACTATTGTTATATTGATTCGACGCCTAAATAAAGACGTAATCCTACAACCGGTTAAGAGATTGTTTTACACGTTAGGATGAATCCTAAATAAGATGAACAAATGAATAGAACGTAAATCAATAGACTAAGCCATCGTGTTTTATTAATATTAAAACGATGTTATAGCTTAATTATAATATTGTTTTCTTGCCCCCCGATCATTATTAAGCTGGATTTTTCATGGAAACAGTAGATTGATCATCCTAAAATGGTCGGAGAATCACATATTAGAAAGTGCTAGGAATTCATAGATCAACTAAAGCAAACCCTATTGTTTTCTCTATGTTCTCCATCACACCACTGTTATCTATTCCGTAACAGAAACATATGTATATACAGACGCATGCACGCACATACACACACAAACAAAAACATGACATTCATGTATTCGTTCAATTGTTATCATTGTAAGGAATGTAAAGATTGTACGTATTCAATTATGTTTATTGGCTAATAATTAATGACCAACATATTGGTATCTGCCACGTACGATCCTACCCTTACTGGGAACGATCCGTGCCCAATAATGGAATAAAGCCAATTGATATTAATTTGGAATAGCGAATTTTGGTAGCAAACCCAAGCGCCAGCTAACGTTGGGTTAATGTTCCGAAACGGAGTGTTCTCCTCGATAAGTGTGTGAGTTGTTCGTGATTTATGAGTCTGAGCGACTCCGCTGACGGCGCGCACTTTAACAAACTTAAATTACTTTGTTGTCAATTTTATTTTAGCTCCATCGAACGAATTCGTACGTGACTACGACTTTTTTGTTTTGAATGCATAGTTAATTGCAATGCTTTACAAGATATACAGTGTTATCAATTGCAATTTAAGCAAAATTAATTATATATTAATTTAAATTTAAAATATGGCATAGTATAATCAAATGCAATTTGAATAAAAATAATTAAAATAATTAATATATTGCTAGAATGCAGTCACACAAAGATATTTACACAAAATTTACCATAAAAATAGTGTGCAATTGTATTGTAACAGAAACGATTGTGAATTCGCAAAAATAGAATAAAATTAGCTCAATACGATTAACAATTATATATTGTGTACTTAATGATTAATAAAAATATTTAATAACAAGGTTTAATAAAATGTCAAATATTGTAATATGTAGTAGGTTGTGTTAATTGTTATACATTTGCGTATACAACATCATATAGGTATGGTAAAAGCACTAGTCTAATATACATGTAATTATACATCAGTATCATGTAAATTCCATAACGGGGTAGGCAGGAAGCACCGAGTATCAAGTATCTCCATCGTTACAGGTATGACCGACCAACAAATTTTTCTTGATGATTGTACAAATAAACATAATTGCAAACAAAATATATTTCAAGGTCGGTATATGTTATGATTAAATAACACTGCAAATTACATACATTAACACAAACCGGAGTTGTATACGAGTACGCCGGCTCACATTTCTGTAGGTACACGTTTTAACCAATTTTGATGAACGACGCACAATATTAACTCTACGTACACAGACGTCACCAGCGTTAACGTGCCAGTATGTTCTAACTATGTAACATTAATGTAACAAATCGGGTAATATTAGACCCATACATGATTATTTACTGTCACTACGCTCGGAGGCACCATTTGTTAATACAACATGTTTTGTAGCTAATAAATAGTCTATGCGACTCAACCCCTAATCCATGAGACATTATGTATAAGTGACGAAAAGTGGGAGTTTATAATCGCAAGGTCATAATCCTTTGCCTCTGCACTGGGAAATACAGGCGTGATGTTACTTTATAGAAAAAAACTGACCAAAAGTGGTAGTAATACTCTACTCCCTACCCTTTACGGCCGTAAAGGCGTGATGTTATGTTATGTTATACAGCCGCATAATGAAAATAAATCTATTTGAACAAGAGACACCCTTCTTAAGGACTGATTTAATGGCCCTGAGGTGTGCGGTTAAGAAATACATTGCGCTCCACGCATTCCCTTGTTTACGACGACACTAGAACATCCCCCACCCCTAACCAATTCCCGAATTCCCGGGAAGCTGTTTTGCCAATTGTTTATTCCGAACTCTTGTTTATTGTTCCGTGAAAATATTCCCCGCCTTTAAATTAACGCCTGATATTGTAAGGCTTGGATCTCGGCAGAATATTCTCGAATATATTTTAATTAGCATCGATAAATATTTTAAGGACATATCTGCTCATGACACTGATTTACGACCCTTTGGAATGTTTTCGGTGAATGGACTCGTTGGTAAGTGCCTTTCTTAACCAAATATATTTACTCTTTGACAGGTCTGAATGAGGCGTACCGTCTTAATTATTTCTATACCATATTTATAATAAATCACGTAAAGATATATGCATTTATATCATTTATAGAAATGTTTATTTGTTACCGGATTTAAATAAATTTTAATTATAGCTTCATATTAACAGTTAGCATTAGTGAAAGTCCATAAAACTATATGCAACATAAAACGTGAGAAAGAATAAACTCGTTTAACGCTGGCTCAGCGTGTAGTTACTGGCTGTTAGAACCACAAGCAATGCGCGATAAGCGATGCGTATATGCGCTGCAGATTTACGGTTATTTTGATATAGAGGACTTGTTCCATTACTTATGCAATAAATAATAAGATTACTTTTTAAGTTAAAAGTAAGCTAAACTAATTGAGCGTAATGTTGTTCACAATAATTGTAATATTTCTATTGTTGCTGATCTCACCTGCTTCTGTATTCTGCAACCTTTTATTTAGTATACTTTGACCTTTAATATTGTATAAGTAGTACAATTGTGCCCGGCACATGGCAATAAGCACACAACCTACTCCACAGTGGGACGTAAAGGTAGCTAGTGAAACGTGGGAGTGTGTTACATCCCTCTGCCTATCTCTATGGGGACTACAGACGCGACGTTACGTTTGCAATTCTGGTAAAATTTGTGACTGCAACAAGTTTTTTAAAATATCCGTAAAGCAATTTCTTAGTGCACTCCGTTCTGAAAGCCTCGTGTCAGTTTCCATTATACGCTGCATTAGCAGCTTGTTGTGACCGGAAATGCAATTTTAAGGCTTTCGGGGTGCACGCAATCTAAAAATCTATACCAATTTCATAGTTGCCGTTATACTTGTCCATATACTCGTATACCTCTTCCCCATTATACCTTTATGAATGACTATAAACCTGTGGGTGCATACTCATTTGTTATATTGTATAAATTATGAAGCCTAGAAACAGGTAGTATAATATTTACGAGAAGAAGAGTGTAAATAAGCTAAGACCGTAACATGGCCGGAATAGTATGTAATAACTGCGGTTAAAAATGTAGATTTAATATTAAATTATTTATAATTCATTTACTATTTCATACCTCATATTTTACTATACGTATAAACTATATATAATATATACATACTCTATTTTCACGCCAGTAGCAAGATTGACATATGTATAACCGAGAATTTTTAATTATAAAATATGCTAAACCGGGCTTCGGTCGGAGGCAACGAAAATTTATTCGTAGTGGTAATACTGTAAGTAATTAAAACTAGTAATAAAATATACAGTAATTAACAGACAGTATTTACTAATAGAAACAAGAATAACACGAGACTGTAGGAGAAGTAAAACATTCCCAAAAAACGATCATAAACCTGAATTTCAAGAGTTTAAACATAGAAAAAAAGTTTCCGCGGGGAAGTTAACAGTCTATATAGCATGAAATTATTTTTACAATAGCCATATTATGCGATTTGAATGCACTGAATTAAATATCAAGAAATGACATACGTTTAAACACGATCCCAGTGTCATTTTTAATTATTTATTTTTAAATAAAAAATTACAATTAACATTACTATAATCTTAAAACTTTGATAAAACTTAATTGCAAAAATAATATGTTACTTGAAGCTATATAGAAATTATAATAATTAATAATTATATAGATTTTTTTTATCTATATAGGGTAGAAATAACTTCGAAAGGGCTTGCGGAAGAATACAGCTTGGCTGGACGGCATATAGGAAACTTCGTCAAGTCTTTTCGTAACCGCTATCGCAAAGCCTGAAGTCTTTAATGAGTGCGTCCTACCTATCATGACCTACGGAGCCAAGACGTGGACAATGACGGCGGTACTGGTCCACTAATTTAAGGTCGCTCAGCGAGCTATGGAAACGGCTATACTCGGCGTTTCCCTGAAGTATTGCATCAGAAATTAGGCGAATCGACAGAGAACCAAAATTATCGACATAGTCCAAAGGATTAGCAAGCTGAAGTAGTAGTGGTCTGGTCATATCTGTCGCATAACCGATAGCCGCAGGGGCAGACATGTTCTGGAGTGGAGACCGCTACTTAGCAAACGTAGCGTAGGACGCTCTCCAGCTTGGTAGTGGCGATATATGCCAAGAGGCTGGCAGGGGTTGGATGCGAAGAGCTAAAGATCGAGCTCAGTGGCGTGCCATTGGAGAGGCGTATGTCCAGTTGTGGACGGGAGTAGGCTAATGACGATGATGATGATGAAGCTTTATCCTTATTCCATAAGTCTAAACGATATATGGTCATGCCTAGTTTGCAGACCGGATGCAATCCTGCATAGCTTATAATCCGATTTGTCAAATGTAAAAAAAATACTCGATATTTTTTCATTGTATTTTATGTGTTATGATTTATTATAAACCTAACTGTTTTTTCATATTATTATAACAATTAGGTACAACTGGCCCGCAACTTTTTAAAAGTTCAGACGTTACCATGCATTTTTAGGTAACTTTTAAAGGAGAAAGCACGTTGAAGAAACAACGTCGATCGATCTACGCCAAACCGCTTAAACTAAAACCATGAAGTTTAGTTTGAATATTTCCTTTATGACGTAAGTGAGCACTTAGGATGGAATTTAGGAAACTAGCCCTGAATAGGTAAAATAGGCGTTGAAATTTACATACTTATATGAAGTATAGCCGGCTTGAAGGTTAGATACGGCAATAAAATGTATTAAAATATTTACTTGCGCGGTAACGAAACTGCGGGTAAGAGCTAGAGCTACTTATAATAATTGAATCTTTAGTAACAATAAAATTTAATACTGGCTGGCTTAGCCATGTTTTTATCTTTTGTAATAAATTTGTATGACCCTTAAAAAGTTTAAAAACAGTAGGCAATTTGACGAACAGTTCGTAATACTTGTTGTAATTCAGTGTTGGCAAGTGTGATAAGAAACAGGATCGGTAGAAAAAAAATCATCATGACAATTATCCTGATACATTTATGATGAGTTTATTTAAATTGTTGATTTTATTAATTAATATTGACATTTGTATAGACAAGATAGGACATACATACATATATATACTTTATTTGTGATTGGCTTAAATCGGGCACGGTTATGATTCAAATTCAAATTCAAATTCAAATGTCATTTATTCAAAATTGGTTCAATAGAACACTTTTTGCACGTCAAAA
>DWME01004115.1:0-16867 GCA_018244795.1 Parelbella ahira ahira
GATGTAGGCAGAAAGCGCCGAACGCCAATTTCCATCCTCACTGATCTGACGTGTGTTTTCTGTATTGAGTAAGTACTTTCTAATTTCTATAAACATGCAACGCAACAAATGATTATGGCATGATAATATTAAAAAATACTTACATAGAGCTTGCCTATACAGGAATTTTCGTATTTTCCGTTCACACGAAGATAACATTGCTAGTTATTATTCACCTAAATAAATATATAAATCTAAATACCTGCATTAAGTAGCCGCGGCCAATAATAATTTATTTCAATTACAGTTCAAAAACAACCCTCGGAGTTCCCTTCACGTAATTTATAATTATGTATTATTGAATGTTTCAGTTATTTCGTATATGGAATAATATTAACATGGTTTAAATTTTATTATGGTTTAGTTCAAATTATTAATCATTGTTCTTTTAAACATTTGAAACTCTATGTGGCTATATACAAACATCATAATAGAATAATTAATCAACATAAAATATGTATTTCAATATTTGAATCATCATCATCAGCTTACTCCTGTCCACCGCTGGACACAGGCGTCTCTAATATCACGCCACTGAGCTCGATCTTCAGCTCTTTGTATCCGACTGCTGTCAGCCACTTTGAGTAGATACGCAATAATAATAATAAATCTAATATAATCACTCCAACTAATTTGAGCGCGTACTACGCTACGTTTGCGAATAAGTATAATTATAATAATAATATTAATATTTGTATATCTTAACAAAATAGCAGCCGAAACTTTTAAATGCCTCTTATACTGTTTGAAACAGAAACGACCGATTTGAATTATTCTTCCTTATTTTATTATTTTAATTTTCTTGTTGTTTTTTGTCTGTAACTTTGTTCTGTTGTTCAACGATTCTCAACCGCGTTTTATTTCCATATTAGCATTTTTAGCGTCACTTCCGGACGTACCAAAAATTACGTTTTGTATTTTATAAGTTTCTATCGCGATATATTTATAAAAAATGTTACAAAAATTTATAAATATAGTTGTTATATTTATTATTTATGTATTATTATTAGTTATTTTTATATTCATGTCATGCTAGGTCCCTTAGAGGTTATAGTAACATTTAAGTAGGCGTTATATAGATAGAAGTATATTAATATGTGTTCTGCCAGACATTCGAATCCTCAGAAATAAAAGCGACGGGGCCTTCAGTCAATAACTATGGATACAACAGCCGTCCAGCGAATTTAATGAGATGCCTATTGCAAATAAGACTACGCGGAAAGCATGTATAAAATCGAAAGTTTAACGTTTTCATGTTCTGCTGCCATTTTCCTTTTTCACTCTGAATAATTTATACATTGGCCGCTGAAACATTTGAATGTTGGCGAGTTCGAGTTACGGCGCGGTTTGCGGTTGATTAGGCTAATGGCTCGGGTTTGGATGACGGCAACCTTTGGCCATGTATTTAATTAGGACGTATAAAAATAAATTTATTCGTCTATGAATACATGAATGTGAGTTATAGTCGTAGTTAAATATATGAACGGGGACAGTTTGCGAGTTAGTTATTTTATGTCATCGATTACATCTTGCTATATCGGTATACCTATTTAACAATGGACCAGTGGACGATGGACGGATGGATCTGGAGTCTCAATGATATATCAATGGATCTGGTGTCACAATAAATGTTAATACCCATCAGCACGGCAATCTGATAAACCACCGACCACAATAGATGAAAACGGACAAATTATTAGGAACATTTTTCATCGAATCTCTTTCCTCAGCCTCAAAAGACCAAGCTAAAAAAATAGATATCAAAATAATGACAAAAGATAGACCAAGACATATCCATTACTATAATCTAATTTTGTATATAATATTTTTTTGTCATGAACTAGCAAAATATCTAGCCTGTAAATCATCCGCAATTATATTATTTTTCCGATAGCACAGCAATCTATTGGACATTGCTTAGCTTTCTAGAAGCTAGTAACAATATTACTAAAATGATAAAAATGCGAGGTTTGTGTAGATTATATAAAAAATCTATATAAGAACGTAACATCACGCATGTAATCCCGTAGGTAGGCAGAGGGGTGTAATACACCCCTACGTTTCACTAGTTACGTTTAAGTCTGCAACACTGAGTCTGGATTTGTACTCATTGTACGATAATATGTTCACTGTCTATTCTATTGGCGATACAACATACCTAACTTCTAAAAAGTGAGAGTTGTACACTGTGTTGTCTACCCCATCGGAGAAATACATACATGATAATATGTTGATCGTTTATACGTTTAGGCAGCATGTTAAAACAAGAAACGTATTTTGCTTTCGCTCCGAACCCGGATATTGAACTGCTTCTATTCACTTCATCGTTTAATTAAATGAGATATTTCAATATCGATATTTATAAATAAATTTTGAGGAGATGAGGAACTTAATGTCTTATGGTAATAGAAAGTGGATTTATCTTTCAACATATATTTTGCTAAGTTTGTACACGAACTTATCGTCGTATTCTGACAAAACGACAGCATACGACAGAATACGACAGCATACGATAGCATACGACAGAATACGACAGCATACGTAATGTCATTATTATTAGGTAGGTACTATTATTATCAGGATTTTGTGACACATCAGTAATTGTAGCTCTATGGAACTGAAAAGTGCTTGTTTAAAAACTCATTTTTAGTTATAAAATGATTAAATCATATACGGGCTTAGTTTACCACTGGTTTATTCAGAACAGTCCGACTGGTTTCTGACCTATCTTGGATCATTTTTCAATTTATAGACACTCATGAAACGTTTAATAATAAAATCAATTTGACTGTACACATTTATGTACAGTTAAATATTGCTAGCACTATGACTGATACGAACAAATCAAAGAAATAAATTAAATGCCAGAATACCGTAAATGGCGTAAATATCGTAATCTAAGTGGGACTAACGCTCACGAGAACAATACAAGTACTACACAAACGAAGAGTACTTTCTTCGCTTCTTCTCTGTGTGTATTTCTTTCACGAAATCATAGTTTAATCACGTCTGCCCGCAACTTCGTCTGTGAACTTCGGCATATTGTTCACTAAACTTTTCGAGAACAATGTTTGCTGTATACTTGTCAATGTTATAAGTGATTAGTTATTGTCACTGGCGCGGGAGAGAGCTACATACGAGACTTAGCGTTAAGCTATAATGATAGTTACTTATCGTTTAAGTTGATCACGGCTTTTCTTTGCGACAACGAAGAGGGTTTTTTTGAGAAACAAACGTAACAATATTGCAAACGTACTGTACAGAGATCAGTCTCTATTGAAAAGATTGATGCCTTCTGCCCCCCTGCACACTGCTCTCTGGTTAAGTGCACTTTGATACTACACATGTCTTAGGGGAATGATTACGTGTTTAGACCAAAAAAATTAGAGGTAACACGCACATTACTCTCAAATTATTTTTCATCCCCGTTATATCACATGGAATCTTAACAATACACATATTTTTTGCACAGGTTAAAGTCCTATGTAATTCAGACAGTATCAGCCTTAACAAGCTAAATCGACACCGCCTTTTCATTGTTAACGTTCATTATCAGTAGCGTTAGTTGTACTGCATAACTTCGTGAAACTATCTCGATCGTCTCTCGCATACTTTCTCTCACATATTATATGTGCGCATTGTTGTTAGTTGTTATAAATTAAAATGATAGATGGGAAGCGTACTATTTTCCTATCGCTTTTATCTGTTATAGTCATACGTCTAGTAAACATAGCAATGGATCTAACTAGAGGAGGCCCATGTTCAGTAGCGGACTGAGATAGGCCGTAAAGCTGATGAAATTAATTTCGTACCTGTTCTAAAAAAAACTGCGTGCTTTTTAGATCAGGCGCCATATTCAGATATGAAGAATACGACGATGAAAGATGATGATGATTATGAAATATGGCACTTCGTCAGCGTAGCGAGCTGTGGTCTTAATCCTTTTCATTTCGAGAGCAGACTCGTGACAAATAGTGGAACGATAAAAGGGTGTTGATGATGATGATAAATATATAGTGAGTAAGTAGATTGTATAATATTAAAACGTGTAGGTATTCAGATGATCGTTCATATAATGGTGAGAATTAACTTTCGAATGTTTAAATAGTAATGCCTCGAAACTAGTGAAATCGGTCAAATACTGTTTGTTACGGAAAAGTTAGCAACGCATTGTATTCGAGTTAGTTCTGCGTGCCATATACTTACTTTAAAATTCATCGCAATTTGAACACAGGATCAAGTCTAGCTGTGTTATCCGCAGCAGAAATTTCGATGGAATGTTCTACTTTGTGAAGAAGCTTCCAGAAATTTCTATCCTTTAGAATGTTTGTGAACAGTAAAACGTTAGAGGAAAAATGTAATCAAAGTAAGATGTGGAACAATGATTTTGATAAATAGATAGGTAAATTTGATAAATAAGGTCCAATTTTCTTTTTTACATCTAATAGAGCTGACTCAGACATTAGAAACAGAAGTGGTAGTGAATTCAAGGCTCTTCATTTTCATATCTCTAACCTGAGTTACCGGCGACTTTGCATATTGTTCGTACATCAGTAATAACTTTAACTAAATCGTGAATAAAATTAAAAGACAAATCATCCTTCAGGAAATGTGCAAATTGGTTGTAGCGTTGACAGACCTACATCGCTTTGTACGTTATAAACATTTCCGTGTTTCCGTCTAATAGAAGTTCGTAGCTACTTGGAAATGCATACATGTCGGTCGTGTCGTTTTCCTTGGCGACGCTCCAAAGGAGCCTGCGGTCTGTTTGTTTCCGCTCAAATGGTTTCATTCGTCTCCAGTCACGTGACCTGTTTCAGTCACGACAGATGTGTAAAGGAATTTGTATCCGAGATTATGACATGCAATTTCCTTGCCTGTTTCCAAGGCTAGCAAGAAAATATTTAAATATGTTCGTAGATATTGCCACGCTAGTTTCAGCTCGGGGTAGACAGAGATAAAGGGTTGTCACCTGGTATGGTCCTAATAAGGTTATGCCTATCCCTTCGGGGATTACGGACGTGATGTAACGTTTTTTTCGTACGGAATTCTGTTTCCCCTCAGAAGGTTAGAAAATAAAAATACGTTTCAACTTTTTACGTCGATCAGACCATTGCCTCATCGTCGAAAAAGTTTTCAAAAATACCAACGAAAGAAAAATACTCTAATTAATGACTAAAATATACAGCGAGCCAGTCCCTTTGAAATGATGTTTTTAAAAAAGAAATACATATTTCATGTGCATATTTTTTAAGCAATATAAATTTAAAACTTCTGCTAGCGATTTTCTGACGCTGTAGCAAAGTTAACATTAAGAGGTTGAGAGATAGTTACTTTATATATTGAGTTGTAGACCTTATGGTTCCACTCTCGGCACGTGGGCGAAGTGTTGAGTTAAAAATAGAATATGCTTGTGAGTCCATTTTATTATACAATATTACCTGTGCCCGCAACATCGTTCGCGCGGGTTAATTGCAATTTATGGTTTTAATTTTTTTATAAAAACAGCATGTGCTACTCAACATAACATCAGATACGTGTCAGTTAGAGTCCCGTCGGTATAGGTTTAGCCGTTTCGTAGATCACCCAGACCAAAACACAGACAAACAGACAGACAGACAAATAATTTTGAAAATTGCTTTTGTGTCATCTATACCGATTATAGTTTTATATGAACTCATTAAAAAACAATTATTTTTATATTATGAGCAGACCGTTCAATTTTATCTATATGTATATTTTTTATATAGGTCGTTATCGTAATAAGTCAGTGGGGTTAACTCATAGTTATATAATATAACGTGACTTGTTATGAACATGATCAGCGATTGTTTTAACACTGTTTAGTTGTTTTCCATTCTATTGAAATTTAGTAAGGAAGAAAGAAATCAAACACGTAAATAACAAATTATCTGTAGGATTTGTTATCTAACTGTTTAATACTGTCATGATAGACCATCTTTATTGCCAGCAAATATGTATAATAATATCTTAAGTAACATGGTCATCTCTTTTATCATTCGACTACTTAACACGGATCTCCTGTCAGAATGGAAGGGAGAATATTTTATTGCTTGCAAAATATATCTGGCTGTTTTGCCAAAAACTGCTCAGGGGACGCCTCTATCCAACAAAGAAGCTAATGATGACGATGATTACGAAAATGTATACACATTTTCTTATTCGCGAAATATAACAATATAAAATAGTTAATTGCAGGCAGTTTGCGTAATATTTTATTATCTGCATAACATATTAGAATTTTTTTCTTATTGGCTGAATATACATCCACAAAAACAACAAAAAAAATTAAATATGCCATTAGTTAACTTGGGGCACAGTGCGCAGAATTTAAATAACTCTTGTAATCTGCTCAGATAACGACTTTCATTAATAAATTAATTAGAAAGTTTTTCTATTAACGTTTTTGCATACCAGTTTTAAACTTTGGAATATGGATAAGATCGTCTTATCAACATTCTATTTTCAACCTAAAAAATGTACCTATACCTACCTACATTTTTTTGGCACGAACTACTTTTTTTACTTCGTATAACAACACAATTTCCCTGCGAGAATTGCCTCATTCTGTGGGCGAGAGATCGTATCTACACGCTTTTTCAGTACTCTGAACTGAACTATACTGAACTTAGCATTGCTGTGTATTAACGTAACATGTGGAGTTTCTCAGAGCTATTTTACTCAGAACTGTATATATGCATGTACATATATTGTAGATTAGGCGACTTTGTTTATGGAGTTTAGGTGACTGGGAATGAATAGTTAGGAATTTTAGTAGTTATAGAGATATAACATTATAAAATGAAATACTAGTCATTCGAAAAGTAATTGCAGCTGAAACGCTCAGTAGAATTGGTTAGTTAAATTTGTTGCTTATTAATTATTAATACCCTTGACATGGATTTAGCAACGGAATGAAATTTTAAACCACATGTAAAGCAAACCTTATAAAACGAAGTAGACACGAGATGCTTGTTTGTCAAGTTTGATGACTGTAGAAAATGCAAAAGACGTTTCTTTAGAACCGTGGGCGATGGAGGAAATCTTAGCATGCGTACCTCTGTGGGAAGAAAGCATGAAAATATCTATATAATTATAAAAGGATAATATATTAAATTCCCATCAAGATTTCAATCATAACCATATTTTATTGTTAATAAACACATTTTTGTTAACGTCCCAATCAATAACAATTAACAGATAACAATGTTTACTTACGCTACAGTTATCTTCTTATCTTGAGCTAATAATTCATTACTGACAGCGTCTGTTGCTATGATACGGAAAAAAGATAATATGCAGTTTTCGCTTACAGTATGGACATTAATTTGTGGTTATTCAACTTTCAGGCTTATTTATATACCATAATACTTCAGAGCTGCTATGACATAATTAAAAGCTTTAATGTAGTTTTCTTACAGTTTATCCAATTCTTCGATCGTGACGTCAAAATCATCAGCCTACTTCTGTCCACTGCTGGACGTAAACCTCTCCGATAGCACGGCACTTAGCTCGATCTTCAGCTTTTCGCATCTATCCGCCGCCAGCCACTTTGCGTATATCGTGACCCCACTTAGCTTGAGGGTGTCGTACGCCACTTCGGTCATGTAAAAATCTTAAAAACTATATAACACGAAATATTTTTGCCCATTTAAAATGTATGGCTATAAAATTGCCTGCTTTTGCATATTAAAAAGCAAGTCAAATTGTCCTTTGAGCCTTTGTTTCTGAGCACCTTAAATACTGTAAACATCCAACAAATGATTGGATTTTTCATCTATGTCAATGTGATTCAATTTAAAGTATTATTATTTATTATTCAACAGAATTATATTTAAAATATGTATTTTTTATCTCTATATAGGTATTTCCTTATCAACATTCCAGCCTATAAATGGTCACTGCTGAACATAATATCCGGAGAAACGTCAACACAATTAGTATTAATAGCTTTCTGGTCACATCATCAGGCGATCTGACGATCTAACGATCAGATCAGATCGTCAAATCGTTCAGTGATAAGCGTGACAAATCTGGTCTGGGCTAAATAATATGGTGTTTCACACATTATTTATATTTATGCAATGCGACTAAAATGGATATGGGATGTTAATTTTTAACATTATTGTCACATCATTTAAAATCGAATCACTTTATTATTGTTCTTTACACCAAAGTGGAATCTTTGTATCGAACAGGTTGTAATAAGAAAAATAAATGATAATAAAACGAGGGTAACCGTAAATTATTTCTCACAAAGCCATTTCAATCCAACGTTTAGCATTCCCCTCGGCGTGCAGATGGGTACCCTTAACATGCAGTTATCCTGACACATACTCTAAAAGCTTTAAGCTTTTTCTTACGATATGCATTACGCAAGCGATGTTTCTTTTCCTATTACATATATTGTATCCATTCACGCTTTGTTTACGGAAAATTTCTTTACAAATGAGTATATTTTGAAATATTTAGACAATTCATCATGTGTTAAACATTGACGTCGTAAATAACATGCATTCTCCCAAAATGGCGATTTTGAGAAAAACGCGGGAATGTATTTTATTATTACCTGTACAACATGTCAAATAAATATGTTTTTTGCCCACTAATGTTTATAATAAAAACAGAATAACAATTAAAATAAATCAAAACCGTATAAAAGCTGAAATTCGAAAATTGAAATTCTTGTATTACGAATTTAGAACATTAGTTTTCTCTAATTGGCGTCAATAATAAAAAAAACAATACCAAGAATACCTTCGTGGTTCTTTCTATGCAAATAAAATGGTTTTTATTTTTAATGCATTTTCTCAAGTTTTATTGTTCTATCACCACGGTCGGATTTGTGACATCACATTCATATGGCTTCAGTGTGTCAAATAATTTTTTTATGGCCGTTGTAAAATAAATAACTATTGCATTAATTTTTTATCTAAAGCCCTGAATGATCGTGGTAAGAATAACTTATGCTTAGGAATGATTTATGAAGAATGTTAGTAGTCATTTTATTATTATTAAAGTCTATAAAGGCTTCAGTGGATATCATAGCCTTTGTCTTTTATACAGTAACCTAGATTTTCAGTATTCAAATTTTGAAATATTAATATTCCGGTTCAAGTGGAAATTATCATATTTATAAATAATATGCAATTGAAAATAATGGTTTTTTTACTGAATATATGCTGCTTATTCGATGTTTGAAAAGTTAATACTTTTCTGGACTCCTACTTTGCAACGTATGGACATTGAGTGATATTCTATTTACAAATATAAAAACAGTCATAAATTATTTACTACATTTGCAGCTCATTACATAGCCATACATTTTTTTTATCTCAAAATACATTTAAAAAATAAAAAACACTGTTAATTGCCTTGTATCCTTTCGAGAAGTCGGTAAATTTTATGATGAAACAGGGATTTCACTGATATTGTAAAATATTTATGAAGTATCACTATTGATTGTCAATAGTCTAATCGAACATGAAAAACGTTCCTCATTCCTCCATATTACAGCTAATGTGAATAGAATGGAATGTTCGGGTTCTTTCCTAAAGCTCTTTCAAGGCGACATGTCAAATAAATATTTTACGCGACAGCTACGTATAAGAGAAATTTTGAGCGAGAAAATTTTGAGCGAAGTTCGAAGCGAAATTGCATGCTACCTACCAATTTTAGCAACGCACGATCAAAGTTAAAAAGCAAAGAGAATTTAAGATTACGTTAGATGGAAAGAGAATTTAACCATAGGAACATGAATACTGTGAAATAAAAGTTTAATTTATTCCGAATTTATTTTCGAACGAATACCAGCAAGATGGCAAATGTTTTCGAAATCTCATTATAGTTTTCAGACTCATTTCGCCCCATTTCATCTACCCCTTTTTATTCCACTCTTAGACATCTCGATGCCATTTGGGAATTTTGACGCACATCGAGAACATTATCGAGTCTCCCGAGGTTTCTCCACGATTGTTTCCTCCGCCGTTGCAATATAGATAATATTAAATTTTGAAAACCTTTATGATTTGTTAAGTTTTAGAAGGATTAAGAGAGGTTTAAACCTCAGATTCTCAGAGAAGATCATTCACCACTAAGTTAGCAGACCACCACCGTTGAAATTCTTGAAGCGAAATTAAAATTTACTGATTGGTGACGCCAAGTGACTTTAAATTTTTCGTCAATACAACTGATTGAGCGACTGGTCGATAGACAGATCTACTGATAGGTTGACAACTAGAATAATTGATTAATCGAGGATTATGCAGATACATGCATCTTTTTCCTAATGTTGATCATTTCGGTTAATAAATTAATTGTCTGTAGAAGTACTTATGTTATAACTTCGAAGGGCTGTTGGAGGTGGCAATAAAATAAAGCCACGACCAGTTGCCACAGTTGGTTGGCAATAATGTACGACCGTGCCCGTGTAAGTTAACGACTCAGTCTTTGTTGTTATTTTATACCACCGTAAAATTTTGTCATGTATCATTTGTAATTCAGTTTGAATTAGTCACTGCACCTTCCATGCTTTACACACAAATGAAAAGAGAGTTTTGCTTTGAGCTATAATGTACAACTTGTGGTATTGGATCGGAAGGTTTTGAAGTTTTTTTTAAATGCCTGATGCTAACTTTTCCGTCTAATCTACCTATACAAATTATTATCTCATCAAATGAATGATTTTATTTTGGGTTCGTAACATTTTTTAACCGCATACGTATGTACCTACATAAATGTTGGTAGTAGAAATATTTTAGACCGAGCAGTCTACTTTTACCATCTGTTTTATTATTTATTACAGGCATTGCATTAACGACTGCTTTGCAAAGTTTTCGATATGTTGAGTAATGCGGACGAAATTATTTTAAAGTCAGTAAGGTTAACGTAGAGACTACAAGATGAATATAAAGTTTTAGTGAATAATTTTTATGACAATACAAGAGTCCAATGCGGATAAATATAAAATATAAGTGTCTCTAAAATATTAAATGTTTCATTAATATGAAAATCGAAAAGGTCAAAAAGTAGTGGAAAAACTGAAAATAGTAAAAATAAAAACAATTTCATCTTTTTCCTTTATACACTGACGTAACTTTTCATTGAATTTCTCTTAAGTTCCCGATACTTGAACCAATTGGATACTTAATTGGATTTGGTTAACAGGCTTCACTAACACTGGAAGAAAAATTAATAAATATACTATGTACTAAGTTTGTCTGGATGTTTCGACTGACCTTTACCGAATCTGCTAAAAAATATTTAAATGTAACATCACGCCTGTAAACCCCGAAGGTGTAGGCAGAGAGGTGTAGGTAGAGGGGTGTAGTAAGTACACTCCCACGTTTCGCCGATCACGTTGACAATCCATGGAATAGGTGGTAAGCTTATTGCCCTACACGGTACACCGGACACAGATCTAGACTCCGAGTCACTACTAGAAATCTTAAATTAGACAAATTCAATAGTACTCGACCCGAGATTGCAACCCAGGGCCTCCTGATCGGCAGTCGCGCTTGCAACCACTCGACCAACGACGCAATTTCTTTGCGAAATTTGAATAATTTTGTATACAATTATGTTTTCTTGTCAGCTTCCTATTTACATTAAATTAAAAGGATTCTTATAATGAATAAGAGAAACTTAAAAAGAGAGCAAATTTTTGTCGTATGTTTCAATAACGTTTCGCTGCAGACATTTTTAAATATTTGGTATAGATGTGAAACGGTTTAAAAGCTTTTGTATTGCCCATTATCTGTCACGTCAATTACACTGGGCGGCGCTCGCTAGTAACATTATTGACGGGTACATGAAATGAGATTACAGAAGCTGCCGATGGCCGGAACAATTAGCGCGTTTGACGTTAACTATGTTACCGCCAAATATCCGCGGATTGAAACGCGGACATTTTGAATGATAACGACTGCATGGAAAAATATATGTTACAGTTTCATTTATATTGAAATTCACCAACTTTATAACGCCGTCATAATAATCACTATCATAATTATCATCAACATCATTAACTCTTTTAGCGGAATATTTTCACTGATATCTGGCGCATGGAAAAACATCTACTAAGAGTTAATGGTTTTGAACAATTTATCAATCTCATAACGCTATCATTACCATCAACCCTTTTATCATTCCACTGTTTGAGAAGTGTCTTCTGTTAACATAATAAGGGTTAAGGACACGGTATACTACGATGGTCAAATGTAGGTTGGCAGATCTCAAACGAGCTGGAGAACATTATGGAGTGGTCTAAGATGAACAGGTTTTTTACTAATTGTAAATATTCTATTGTTAAACTGATCGAAATATCCCGAAAAACGTATGTATATATGATCATGTCTAAATATTCGCTAAACGTCCATATAACACATAGATTTTATTGATATTCTTAAGTAGGCAAGTAAATTGTGTCTATAACCGTATTTCACTTACTCCATGGTACTTATATAATGTACGCAGCGATTGGAGCAGAAGTAGGGACAAAATGAATATTTACTCCCACGTCTGACCGACAAAATGCTTCAATGAGACCCCGCACAGAGAGACTCTCCAGTTCACAGCCAGTGAAGAAACATTTTACTTGCAATAAACGTTATTACAACCATAGTAAAACTCAATACTTATTTTTCATGGACAAGAGAATCCTGTTACATTTTTATTCGCCGATTCCTTTACTTGACCCGAAATTATTAGAAGGGCACAGAATCGAATAGGGTGGCCACTGTATCCGGGTTATAAGGATTTGGGGCTTTCGTGGGCTCATACGATGTCTTAATCGATGATAAGGGAAAAATGAGTGAAATTAGCGATGTCGCCACACGTCCCCACGTTTGCCCTTGCTCAACTCGTATTTAGCGGTTAAAGTGAATATTGACGAACATGGGGCGTACAGAATTGATATCGAGGACAAAGCTGATGTTAGCCATTTATTGACGCAGCAATAAATATGACACAAAAACTCCATCTACCTATTCTTGTGTTGGATTTGTAAAAATAATATTTCATATTTATGTCAGTTCATTTACCGTTAGTTAATATAAGTATGTATGTGATGTGTTACATTAGAAATTTGTTAAAATGATTTGGTACAATCTCGTATACATTATTTTGTAATTCAACTAACAACAGGTCCTTTAAATAAATTAATTGTTCAATTGCTTACTGTGAAATGTTATTGTCATACATTGCTATTAATACATCACAACTATGTAGATATCATTACAGTAAACTTGCATATGCACAGACACATATAGATAGACAAATAAATATATCACTTAAATTTAAAAAAAAAAGATTAAAAATATGTAACATCAAGCTTGTAATCCCCGAAGAGTGTTACCCTCCCACGTTTCACCAGTTCCGTCTACGGCCCATGGAATAGTTTGTGAACCTATTGCCGCTATTAGAAATTCTAAATTAGAAAAATCCAATAGTACCCTATCTGGGATTTGAACACATGACCCCCCGATCGACAGTCGGCATGATTAAAAATGTCACATTATGACATATTACACGCATGAAAGCCTACCTACATACACTTGTATACTCATTTTGTTCATCTATCTCAAATTTAATAAAATTATCTAGATTTATACAACCGAATCTTCTAAAATACACCATAATTTATGAACTTATTTCAGCAAATTGCATCGTAAATAAAGGCTTACACGCGCGCTTCAGACAAGAGGTGAAATATATCAAATGGAGAATATTTTTGGCAACGAGACAAATTGGGCAATAGGTAGCAAAATGATGGCCGGGTAACCTTTGCGGCGCCTATCATGAGCGGTGTGTATAAGCTGTCATCTGTCTCTGGAAACATCGCCCAGGGCCAAACGGGCCCATAAATCCGCGTCACCGACCTGCCCAGGGCCGCCGGTTTAGGCGACCGGCCGTATACATCATTGAAGGCTATATTTTCTCAATACAGCAAGACGACGAATTATGTTTTATGGATTTCTGTTTAACTTTATTATTATTGCGTTATGACGACAGATTCCTTTCTGGGCAGGCAGGGGTACAGCACAGTATAGTAGTTTCTATTGTTTTATGGTTTTATTTGATTGTAACTATGGAATCTAAGGTTAGGTCTATTAGGATAGGGATGTAAGGCACTCGGTGCTCTTACCCCGCTCGTACACAAACGCGTGACGTAAAATATAGAAAAGTGTTTTTGCACACTTAGCTATTTGTTAACATATGTATTAGGTTACAATCACTAAATTAAATGACACGAATCACATTTATTATGAGAGTAATTTAAAGAGGATTTCGCATGATCCTTCTGTTTTTTGTACGACTTGTTAATTGAAACATTTTACCAAGTTAAATGAATCTACATGTATGCGATGTTAAATGAAGTAACGTAAGTCGATAATCGCATTAAGTGAATTAATTAGGAACATTAACAGTAACAACTGCTACTGTCATATGTGGTAATACTTGGTTCATGACATTATGTCTGTATTTTCCTGAAGGGTTAGGCAGAGAAGTGTAGTAACTCCAGTTTTCAAAACCAGACCAAAGGCAAATTTATGATAAATTAATTACAGCACTACGTGGACTCATGCGTAGCAATGCGGTCTAAAGAGAGGAAATATGCGAACTAGATATTTCGCTGTCATTATTAAAACTTCTCCGGCTGTAGAAAATAAACATATTTTTATTACCTCAGAATTAATGACTGACTGCCACGTTCGTTCAGTGCTTGCACGTGCGACTGCTGATCACGAGGACCAGGTTGGACTCCCGGGTCGGTCAATGCAGGTATTACTGGGTACTGGAAACTAATAATTACAAACAGTAGCATGGAGTCTGCGCTTGTATCCGTTAGATGTATTACATATGTAGCTGATGACTCATTGTAATGTATTACACTCCTCTCTCTGCCTATTCGGAGAAATACAGGCGTTATTTTACGTTATAAAATAATTTCGAAATGCAAGTATAACAATTGAGTTTATTCGAATTTCGTTACGGTTCATTATATTTGACACATCAATCAATTTAATGAACCGTTTCGTTTCTGTTAATAACAAAATAAAAGTTTTCAATATGACAAATGTGATACTGGAGGCAATTTAAGTCGACCCAGATTAGCGATGTCCTACGGTATTAGCGTTTGCCCTTTGAAATGTATAAAAATATTTTCATAACCTGGCTTTCACGTTTCAGAAACATGTGATAGGCGATTAGGGATTAGGTCACCTTATGTTGACTGAGGGATAGAGACTGAAAAAGGATCTACGTTTTGTTTTTGTAAAACGATAGTTGGATATAAAGTAAAGATGGGGCTGAATTCGATATAATATTTTCACTCTGTTCCCCGCTGTTCAAAGTGGATTTTTTCTGCATCCAGAGACAGGTTAGTTTACGTTGCGAGTCATCCTTAATGATATTAGACAATAGTTACTGAGCCCTTCGAAAAATTGTTATATTTAGGCATAATACATAATATATACCAATTTTCACTGGTGTGTGTTCATTTTCAATATACACATATAAACACATTTGTGATTGAATTCGTGTAATTTCATGTTTACGAAAATTTTACTCGTACATAGGTCTTCTTTCATAATGAGAGTATTAAGACCGTCGTCTGCCACGCTGGCCGAGTGCGGGATGCGGACGCAATAAAGTCTGCAACCTGGTATAATAATGTAAATACCTAAATAAAAATTATATGTAATATTTTGTTAACATTTTATATTCGACGCGCAGGATGCTTATATAAAAATCCCTTACGATATCATCGTATCGTCCACCTCAAGTATAATTTACGATGTGCCACTGTCTCGGCTTACCGCGTATTAACTCGTCGGATCTGACGACGGACGGCTCGCGATGTTATCAGCACCGTAATAATTTGATAATGGGATAATATGTTTTTCTGTCTGCGATACTATTGTATTAATAACTACCTACCAACATATATCCACTGCGTAAAATTAATTATTTTTAACGCCATCACAAATATTATGTGTCGAATATGATAAATATATGATTTCGGTAATGTTTTGCCGGTAATATCATCATCATCATCATCATCATTATCAGCCTATCTCAGTCCATTGCTGGAGATAAGCCTGCCCCAATGAGCGCCATTGCACCCTGTCCTCGGCTAGTCGCATCCACCATCTGTCTGCAGCCTTTCACAGATCGTCATCCCACCGGGTCGGAGGGCGTCCTACACTACGCTTGCCGAGCCGCGGTCTCCACTCCAGAACACGCCTGCTCCAACGGTTGTCGGTTCTTCTGCAGATATACCCAGCCCATTGCCACTTGAGCGAGCTAATCCCGGTAATATGTATATACCTATATGTTTATGTTGAACGTTTGTTTGCCGAGAAGTATCTCAAAATATATAATTAATAATTGTGTAACTCACCAAATTTCCACCGATCTGATCAAATTAACATACATTTACAGTGTGTAACTCACTAAATTTCCATGACCAAATTAACGTAAATTAACTGGCCTATTCCCACAGTCCTATTCAAGAACCGTTGTAGAGGTCTGAGAGGCCCATAGGTAGTAGGTACTAGCGACTTGCGACTTTCCCTCTCTTGTGACTCTTAAAATAAAAAGAAATTTGTATTCGTATTGGAATAGCAGCCCGTCACAACCTGTAATAACAATCACCGTCTTTTGATTGTTAATTGAAGTACGTCTACCCGAACTAAGGTAGGTACCTAATACATTTCAATGCTGTGTTCGCGCACTATCAGAAGATACAACGATAGCAAATAAATAGTAAAATAAATATAGTATAATAAATAATAACAATAAATAA
>DWME01004116.1:0-16865 GCA_018244795.1 Parelbella ahira ahira
AACACATTAAATTAACCACAAAAGTGCAACGCACACTACTGCACCCACACATAGAAACATTTATTATTTACGTTCCCGTTGTCAATGTCAGACATGAGACGGATGGTTGTCAGTAGCACAGAGTAAAGATTTACATATATAAGCGTAGTCTTTGACATTAGAGCATAGACAACACTCGAACTGATTTTTTTGTGATTGACGATCGAATTTGGACGCTACTGGGCCACTAGTTTAAAATAAATGTACCTATGTACCTACTGTATAATGGTGTCTAGTCATAAGGCAATCGTGCTGTATTGTTGTTTGAAGATTAATACGTAAAGGTGGTGATCATATTATGACTGTCGTGTATTGGATAGCGGGCACGACAAAATGTACAGTAATAATTGTATTTTAATAATTGTCTAAAAATTATTTTATTGAAAACAAAAGGAACAACAGAAACCCCACTAAAAATACTGAAAAATAAAACTATTATTACATATAAGTTATATTTAATGATATGTACTTACTTTAATACTTCCTACATTTATGACAAATTTTGCTATTAAGCCCTCATTGCTAGTCGTAATACCTCATCTGTGAAAACTATTGTATAGAACAAAAGGAAAAAACAGAACGAAATAAATGTATGATATTTTAATAATAATAATAATGTAATTTTATTTCTGAGTAAACTTCAAGGTCCACGCGTGCCTGGACGCGGCAGTGTTTCTATTTGGGAGGTAAATGTTGACGACACCTTTGTTTATTTTCCACTGAAACACAACAATTTTAATTTACAGGCAAGAACGAAAAACATGTTGTAATTATTGAGTACGTTTTCATTAACTCGAAAGTCGCGAAATATCGGCAGAGACAATAAGTGGCGTTGCGTTATAAAGCAATTTACAAAAAGTCTTCCCACTGACAACCCTTCCCACTATTTACTTACAGTTAGATAAAAATTTAACACGTCACGAAACATCATTGTTAATTTTTTCCAAGAATGTCGGAAATATTTAGATCCTACTAAAACAAAGAAACTTTGCTGGCCATGTCTTGTTATATAAAGAAAGTATCATACACTGACTCGCTTTGTGCAGACCTGATATTTTAATATCCTAGTATCAATCTCATTAACTTACATCCAAGTGGGTTCCGTTATTGCCCAGCAGTTGCACTTGATATTTGCCGCTGTGTATATACTTCGCTATGTCTTCTAACTGCAATACGTCATCTGTCGGCCATCTTAACGTAGTTGCATATATTGCTGTAATATTGTCATCTTTACTCGGAACAGCAGTGGGTTGCAAGCCATCATACTGGGATTTGGTGCAGGTATACCACACATCAGGGTTTTTGGAGTCGTTCTGATAGAACCAAGGTGATGTGTTGTATATAGCTTCTCCATTGATAGACAGCCACATCCCCAGAGTCAGTAACCGTTCTTGGAATATGGGAGCAATCGTTCCTTCTTTCGTAGGACCCACGTTGATTAGAACGTTGCCTGAAATGTACTGGATTTTTAAATATCTCAATATTATATAAATAATAAGAGGCACATACACCGTTGTTCGTGTTGGTATTTGCAGCATAAGAAATGATTTCGAGATGTTGAAATCTGTAGGGGACAATTTGGAATATAAACTTTTCTTTTTTATATACGACACCCTTCAAATAAGATTAAAAATACTCAAGATTAGGGCATAGTAGGAGAAATAGATGAAATACTAGGCTAGCTATAAATAATCCTTCTCCATTGGAAAAACACATAAAATATGAATGATATTTCAATATTAGAAAAGTATTATTACAATATTTTTATATACAAGAGCTTACCTCCACAGCTAACTGTTGATACAAGTTCCTTAATTAATTGATTGATACTCAGAATTTCATTCAGCTGCATGTTACGTCGGTAGCCCCATGATTTGGAATCAACAGTGAATGCATTCTCCCATTTGTGGCTTTGGAGTTTTCCTGTAATAATTAATTTTTATGTTTGTATAAAATGTTATTTCATCTTTAGGATGAATGGTGAGGACCTGTTTTAGACATGTTCATAATTATTACATCCTTATTACTTAACTCTATAAGACTTAGATGGTTCAAAATTCTAAAAGTATTCTTGACCATTAAACCATATGAGTTAATTCCAACTCCATTAACTTGCAGGTTTTGACAGTAACAAAATGTTTAAATATGAGGGATCCTTCTTGCCATGCATTTTTCACATATGACGCCAAGGCCAAATTTATTGCAATAACAATTCATATTATTAGGACTTACCAGGATTATACCTGTCTGCACAGTTGTAGAAATCACCATGGTGACATGGTATTCCAATACCCCATCGGTCATTTACAACAATTTCATCCTTTACTGGACTATCATTATATAGCCAAGCAATTAGATCTGTTGAGTTCCAATAAGCATCAAATGCCTCCCAGTCTCCATCTGACCATATAACTGATGGCTTGTAATCGTTTACCAATTGTTTTATGTCAGGCCACACTT
This sequence comes from Parelbella ahira ahira, assembly GCA_018244795.1. Lineage (NCBI taxonomy): Eukaryota > Metazoa > Arthropoda > Insecta > Lepidoptera > Hesperiidae > Parelbella > Parelbella ahira. The sequence continues at coordinate 2,500 of DWME01004116.1, forward strand.
TGGTCTGAGCATAATTGTGTGTGAGAAATAGTGCTTTTTTATCTTCCATATATATAGGATTAAACCATTCATATAGAGAATGGTATACTCCAAATTTCATGTCTTTATATCGGACTGCTTCAGATAGCTCCCCAACTATATCTCTTTTTGGACCCACTTCTACAGAGTTCCAACTAAATGAACGTTTTGAGGGGAACATTGTGAAACCCTCATGATGTTTGCTTGTGAGGATAACATACCTGCAAAATTAACAAAAATTGTTAATATATATATCATGTAGAGTAAAAAATAAGGAAGTTTAATTAATAATTCTGATTTTTAATAATAATCCTAATAAGTAACCCACATATAACATAAATATATTCATTTTACTTACTTAGCACCAGCTTTATAAAACAGCTCTGCCCAAGCATTAGGATCAAAGAACTCTGCTTTGAACATATGAGCAAATTCTTGGTAGGAAAACCCGGGTGGGTAAGTGCTGTTCATAAAATTCCCAATTTTTTTGTTACCATCTGCAGATCAGAAATGCAGTAGTGAATTTTTATTTTTATTAATTGCGGGATTTATTTTCGACAATTAATCAGAATCATTATTTATTTTGCTTGGAGTGAATGATAAGTAGATTTGTCCCAAAGATAAAACACAAACACATAAAACCTATGCTCACTATACGTAAACTAACACGTAATTCAACCAATAAAGGATTTAATATATATTTACCCTTCCAATTGATCCAGAACCATTCAGAATCAAAACCTGGCACACAATATACTCCCCAGTGAAGAAATATACCCAATTTTGCCCGGTCATACCACTCGGGCAACGGCCTTTTATCTAGGTCTTCCCAATTTGCCGCATATCTCTTAGACACTATAGGTAGATCAGTAATATTTTCATTCAACATCTCGTTATCAATAGCTTCATCTAGAATAGCATTCTGATTATCCTTATATGTTTCAAGGGTCTTGTGTCGAGCATTATGTTTACGTATTTTAGCAGCACCGGTAATAGCCACGAAACATAGCAGGATAAGCACTTTCATTATCTGCAAATATTTATTATAAGATATATTACTAAATTAATAGATAATCTATTTAAATAAATTCAGTTCACCGCCAAAACATTGAAAACGCCGATAATGACATTTGAATTTTTTTATTGCTTCTCTGCGTAGATAGAAACTGTTCTTTGATGGCCGGTCATCAGCCTTTTTTACACAATTATTTTAGTAGATATGAAATGGCACCATTTATTATTTTGTGGGTTTCAGTCGTTGAATTGGTGATCCGTTAAGATGATGTTTTTACGTTTTAGAAATAAATGCACTTGCACCAAGTATTTGTTCAACAAAATCTGATTCATTTCTTTCGTCTATTACTAATAAGAAACTTTATTACTTAGTTACACTTTTGAGAATTGTAAATGGCATCATTATAAACGATTTACTTCGCTTCGGTACATTAAAGTTTTAATCTTTGAATCGAATTTCAATTGACATAGCCAAATTGATGACTACATAAATATTCGCGCCATATTTATAGGATAGGATGGTGTTAAATTTTATTTTTCGTCCTTCCTATATTTTGTTACCAACAAAATGGATATGTTTGTAGGCATAACTTATATTAATATGTAGTTAGTTACACAATATCACTACACAATAGAAATAACAGTATTCAAATAATTATATGACCAACTTTATTAGTAAATGCACCTAGTTACATTATCCTTGGAACTAAGAATAGAAATTTAAAATTAGCAATTATAGTGAAGTTCTTTTAAACACTTATAAAGGGATGGTAACAGTTTAAAATAAATAAAGATTATTTATAGATTAGATATTTATAAATACTTTAATTATGTAAGTAGGTATATAATAATAATCCACCCATTTGTCATTCCATTGTTGAAATATGGGTCTTCTCTCATATTGAGAGGGTTAGGGCCATGGACTGCCACGCTATTTAAATATACTTACATTTAACTTGCAGGTCCAAAATCAACACTACTACATACACGATGAGGTATGAACGAAACGTGGGTCAAAACTAGTAGCGATATGATTGATACTGAATAACATATTGTGTTGTTTTGTATAACAACCTACGTACGATAATAGCATAAAGGTGCGCCTACACTGACTAGTTATAATTTTATCTAATTTTCCATAATTGGGCCTCGTAATCATCGCCTTCATGTGCCACCGTGCTAAAACCCTGCTAGAAAACCTTTCATTTATACTATCTATTTTAAAGAGTAAATAAACAGGTTTCATGGTCCATATTTCATTACATAAAATTACCGTAACTATTAGTGAATTGTTTTGAACATCTATAGGGTAATATAATTTGGAAAGTTGTTTCCACTGTAGGGAGCAAGTAGTGCAAATAAGTAGGTACTAGTTATTAACAAACGTTACTATGTATTGTTTATTGTTAAATTTAACTATTGTAACGTTAATAATATCGAAATGATATTTAATAATGAAATTTTAATACACCATCCGTTATTATAAGAATGTTACGTAATATTACTTTCGTATAAGCTATTATCTAATAATTACGATACTGCTCTAAGATTACCGTACGATGACCTTAATAAGCTAGGTTTAAACAAGTCCGACGGTAATTAGTAAGTATATAATTATATCATATTAGTCAGTTTTTTTAATATACCCTATAAATGCAACATTATACGTACAAAGGAAAATGGTGAACAGATGGATACAAAAATATACGAAATCACAACGTTCTGTAAACGTGATACCCACAAAGTAGGTGTACCGTGTGAACGGAAAAGTTAATATGAGTATTCTGCATATAAAGAGTGATACAGACAAACATGATAGGAAAATTCCTGAAAGAGCATACGATAGCCCCTTGAGCTTAAAGGTTATATTAAAACCACGATAATATTAAATAATTATGCGACCTATTTGACTAATACAATCACGAATTAAAAGCTGATTGTGAACATGCCCTAATATAGTGCTCCAAGTATTATCACTCGCGTCCTGTGGTGTTATTTCGCAACCAAAACTTTAAATATATGAGTGTGTATATTAAAGAAGACTTCATTTTTGTTTATATGTAAGGCTAGAATAGTTCATTTTGTTGACTATCAAAAGTTAACTACAGACTAATAATAATTATTATATCTTTAACAAGGTCCCGCCCGTATCGGGTAGGTAAAGAGTGCCGAACAACAAATATCTTCTACTGAACGTTATTACTATATATTTCAATATACATACTAAATATGAGAAACTTTAAAAATAACAATAATATTCTAAAAAAATGTACATCTAAAATGTCCTTGTTTTTTTATATATTACATATTGTGAAGTCTTGTTATTAATTCCTTTATATTCAATATTTTTACGGACGTGACCGTCTCTTGTTCATTCATCACTCTCTTATTAGACTTATAAGTGTTATTGTAAAAATAAAACAAACTTTTTCATAGTAGACAATTTATTTTCGTCTTCCTAATGTCATTTCTATTACGAGGGATCGAAATCTTCAAAATCATTTTTAGAATATTATTAACATGAGATCAAGTACCTACTATATTAAAATAAATAGTCCAATATACATATATATAATACATAATGCTTTTATCACAATTTTAAACAAATAAAGTTATATGCTAGCAGAAATATTTTTACTCCTGATACAAATGTAACGATTTCGTAATATTTTGCATTATTTAGGTATATTTTATTTGTTTTTATAATGTTACCAACTGTAACAATATTAGAATTGTATTATAATACACAATTTGTGCATACTTTTTGGTTGGCAAACAATTATTTAAAAGAATAACAAGTAAATGTCAAAATAGAAACAATTGATGTAGACTGTAGAGGGTTTGAAAGGAACACAGGATGGTAAAAGAGTGATCAATAGACAATAAAAATATTGTAAGCGTTATTACATACAAAAGTACAATAAATTATCTGTACAAACCATGGAGGTGTTTAATTTTGTTACACAAAGTGTAAATCAACTGGAAGAGTAGATGTAATTGATTATTATTTAATATTAATATTGAAGCATATTTAATATTAAACAATAAAATATAAATATGTAAAAAAATTATACAATATAAATTTACATATTTAGTTATGGTTGTAATTTTTTAATTAATTTTATTAATTACCATTCAAGCAGGGTGTCAAAACAAAAAGTCCACATTTATTGTGAAACTTATAGGCAATTTGATTATATTTGTATGGATTCTCCACACATAGATAGGTTTTTGGCACTTGCTAGCATAATAATATTTCTATGATAATATACTAGGTGAAAAAATATTATTCTTAATCTAGCAGATACTAAGCTTTAAAGTATATAATAAAAATTTACACATATATTAATATATCTTCATAATATGACTAGATTTCTTTAAAACATCTTACATACTAGTGGAATAGACAACACTTAAAGATATGAGTATTCATAACATGTATGATATCATGTTACATTATATTTAAATCTTTGTATCAGTGGCACTCACATGAGCAATGTTTGATGTTTATTCATATTTGTTAACAAATACTTTATTCAAAATGGCCCATTGTATTTTCAAAGCTATTTAAAGTAATGTTGTATCATATAACATCAAAGCATGGACAGGTAATATTTAAATAGTTAAGTGACTTGGAAAACTATAACTATGTAAGACCATCACATTAATCAACTGACTTCAAACCAACAATTGGTAATTATTTAATAAGCAATAATATAGTACAAAAACAATCTGTCTTATTTATTTTGCTGTACTGTAAGTATATGTAGTGAAATATTTTTTGTACTTGTATATATAAATGTGGGTATACTAAAACTAATACCTACCAACTAAAATATATGTGTGGCCTGAGTGATGGTACAAATGACTAAGTGAGTTTTTTTATGATGATCCATTTTTGTATCTAAATAATATTAGAGAGCGCTGGAACAATACAAAAAACATAAACAGTTAAAAAAACAATAGAAAATTGTACCATATTATGTAACCACAAAATGTAAACATTGTTTTACCAAAGTGTATAAAATCTTAAAATCTTTAAGGGTACATACAGCATTTAAATGTTATATCACCCAACAGTTTCAAATAAACTAACAAGTTCTTGACTTATAGTACATACATACATATCTTCACGCCAGGTCCCTTACGGGGTAGGCTGAGAGCAACTTATAGTGTGTCATTATTCAACATTAACAATAAGCTATAAGTGTACACAAATGAGTATTACAGGTTTGACTACTAATTTTATGGTAATACATTTTTCCCATAAAAGCACAATTTACTCTTAAATATTCGGTTAGTAATAATGAATCTCTCTGGTTTATCCACTTCCAAAGCAGGAAGTGGCTGACACTGCTATTGAGTGTCAACCTTAAAATTTGTATAGTGGCATGCTCCATTGATAATGATTTCACTGATACCTGATGTTGGTGGAGTATGGGTGTTGTTCAACTGGTCTATGTTGGATATAGTGCTCATTACAGGTGCACTGAACAGTTTCCCGGTGTGTATTGATGTAGCATTATGTGGTTGAGAAGTGTGAGTATAGACTGTACAGGTGGAGCTCTGTTCCCGAGGTTCATTGATCATTCCCATTTTTACATCAAAAATCACATCCTGTATCTTTTTCTTTGCAATCAACAAGTTTTTTTCTCCTTTTAAGGATCGTAGCTCATTTGCTATATATTCACCGAACACTGCAAACTCATCTCTGCTGGATGGTGTTGTCGGGTATATAATTTCAGGTTTGAAGTCTGAAAATATTTCTGTCCGAGGAACTTTGTGTTGTGGGGAAACATTTGGGACTTTGCTATCAGTTGATGTCGTGGCTTCATTTGAATTCACTGAACTATTCACTTCAGTATTTCCATCCTGGAATCAGATTAATTTTCAAATTTAAAAGAGTATGCTTTGTGGTGTAATTAAGCACAATGCGATGTAATATTTTTTTTGTTTACGAAATTGAACGTAACACATAGATTAATACGTAAGGGTTTCTGTACTACATAAAGATCATTATAACATGATTAATCTGTTTATTTGGTAAACAAAAAAGTTTCTTATTGAATTAACTCACCGTGTGAAACACTCTGTAAGGTTTGCTTGAGTCCTTCATGAAGTGTAAATAATCATACGCGTACCAATTACTAACGTAACAATAGTTAGGGTGTTCAGCGTTAGCCCTAGCTTCTCTCGCCGATTCCCTGTTATATTGCGTTCTTAAATGCTGTAGTTTCTTTGTAGTATCAGAAACAGAAATGCGCAAACGTTCCGATATAATACGCAATTCTTCTTTACGTTTTTGTTTATCTCTCCGCGTATCACACAATGACGGGTTCCATAAAGTCGCGTTCACTTGCAACAACTCGATCAACTTCAGAGTCTTCTCTTTCGACCACTCCATCGCACGACTTGTTAGCGGAATCGATGGAACTCAAACGTAAACAGCGGATTTCTAGTCTAAGTAAAATAACTTTCGACGACCGATCGTTAGATCGTTCGCTAAACTGAACTTTCAAGGGTTGCTACACTATAAATGTATCATGAAACAATTTCAATGTTACCTTCCTAAGATGTATATTTCTAAAGTTGGTGTTTAATCAATCAATATATTTTATGTTTTGTGCATATTACATTTAATATAAGTAAGGATTTAAATACACTCGTCAGCATTATTCTTTTTGAAATTTTTGATTAATGGCGCCATCTAGCGGTAGCTATATTAGACTGACATAATTTTTATGTAAACTCATACTTCCCTTAGTTTAAAATTAATTGATGGCGATTTGAATATTATGTTCATTGGGAATTTACAATACTAAAATAAGATTTGCCGAACGATACTTGGAAAGTAGTAATAGTAATATCAGTTTGTTCAAATTAAATTACATTTTTGTTATCATCTGGGTATTCTAGCTATAAATTATTAAGCATAGTAAAGCGCACTACCAGCTAACTCAATTTGAGTGATATATTAAGAGCATGTAATTTACGTTATTGCAGTAATATAGAAAACGTATTAAAAGAACAGTTTAGTTGTCACCAACGCTAAAATTAAGCAATTTTATTCAAAATTTGATGTGTATGGCGATCCAAGTCCCGCCCTAATAGCCCACGGCAACCTCATCTGCACGTGGTGTATTCTGTTATAGAGCTAACGAGACTGGCGACCGGCTGTTTACAAAACTACCTGGCCGTTGTGAGGCAGCAGCATAGACGGCGAGGGAAGCCACCTAGGTCCTAGAGCGATCCCCAATCCGCTTGTTCAGCGTGGAGATTTCTGACATCGTGAGAGTGTACCACACTGTTTCGCCTACCTCTTCAGGGAAATAAGGTGTGATGCTACGTTTTTAAATTGAGTATTAAAAAGATTATGAACAGTAAAATTATACAAGTTTTTATTTTGTTTCAGTAATAAACCACTAAATAATTTCGATTAAGAAACCAGTAACTTAACATGAATTAAGTGTAATGGTATTTACAATTACTTAGGTTTAAGGGTTTAGAATAAGAAAACAATCTAATTCTAATTCATTCTCATTTATTTACATACTACAATGTGAGAGGCTATCACATTATAAAACAAGTGCTCTCTATACTTAAAATAATACAATTATTTACACTATATACAAAAACCGTCTCAATAAAAATGCATTAAACATTACCACTACGTATTCTCTACTGATAAGAGGAACCAAAATGTAACAATAAGAGACAAGGAACACAACGCTAGCGTTCGAATACTCCTTCCGAAAAACTTATTCGCGAATCTGCATCAAACAAAACAATCAGTTCATTATATAAACCAACAGTTGCTAAGGCTTGTCGGACGCACATCAATGGTACTTGTCTATGAGTACCTACATCTATATCCTAGGACTCTTTAAAGCAAGGGTGATTAGGCGTTTCCTAAGCATACGTGCTGCATCTTAGGACGCATCTGCGCTTCCTATCAGGCGGGATCGCGGCCAAACAATGGCCTATCGTATAATAGGAATAAGAAAATATTATAATTATGTGAAAGTATACTTATTTTCATTGTGATGTTGACATATTGAACATACACATTGAACTGTATGATTACATTGAATATTTAAAACACATGTTGATTAAATTGTCCTAGGCATGTCAATTTCTATTTCTTACTTATTTTTATAATGTCTAATATGAGAAGTCGTACGTGGCCAGCTGTTTTTCATAGCATTAAACTCTTATTATTATGCCTTAAATACATACCTATTTTGGCGGCGTTACAAGAGAAAACTATGTATTATAATGCTTACAATTTTTCGGATAAAAATATCTTTATTATTCATTTAATGCGAACAGCAATATTCAATCGTTATCCAAATAGATTTAGGGAAATAAATAAGTAGTTTTGAGTTACGATGACATGGAATAAAATTGATGTGGCGTGCGACAAGCTGCCCAGATAAAAACTAATCAGCTTCATTAAAATATGGTTTATTAATAGCATGTATTGGTAGAATTAAGGAAAAATATAAATTATCCAGTTTATATTTCCAATTGCGTAGACTTTGTCCATAACTTAAAAATATCGCACGATCATGATGTTTATAAATAACTTACAATAATAATCATAAATGATAATAGGGGAACATTAAAAAATAAGTTTACATAAATAACAATAACAAAAATAAAACAAAATGTGAACGAATTCATAATACAATGAAACAGGGTTGCCAGAAATGATAATCTCACAATACTACTCCTTTCAACTGACATTAGCAAGAGATTCAAATTATTAATGGTAATAATATCATTTTATAAAAATTACAAGATAGTCTATGCTATAATTATTGATTGCTGGATAAAATTTATAATACAAATATTATTTTATGCAAATATTAAACATCGTCGCTGCTCAACATTATGGTAAACTGTTATAAAAGCTGCTATTTATGTTTCACTAGAATTATAAAAAAACACTCCCAAGCCTTCTTTTAAGCCTAATTTAAAGTTTAATCTAAATGTATATTAATTAGGATAAGTGTTCACTGGAGGTACAATAGCCAGTCGGGTCGGCATTATCAATATTCAACAAACAATAGACAATCTATTTTTAACAATTGACAATAATCTGCCTACTCGTGTATAAAATGATGGTCACATTACGATTACCTATAATTTCACGGTTCACAACGAGTACAATCATACAAATCGATTAGGCCTACATATTCAAGGTACCGAGGTTCATCTGTCGATACGCTGACGCCCCACCATCACGACGCGACGTCCAAATAAATACTAGCTACCTACATGTATGTACAGAGTCCAGGACAGGTGTCTGTCGCGATCGTGCTCACGTGCCCCTTACGTGACGTCGAGCGGCCGGGGTTCGCGCGACCTGAAGAAACCCTTCTCGGTGCGGCACTCCCTGATGGTGACCGTTTGCAAGTTGACGGTGACGTCGGTGATGAAGATCTGGTCGGCGACGGGCGAGCGGGCCATCCAGTAGGCGGCACCGCGGCGCGGTGCCGCCGGCAACGACGGCGTGGGCGCCGGCAGTACAGTGGGAGCTTCGCCCCACGAATCGTCGTCCTCCGGTTGAGGCGCGGGCGGGGGCGGGCGAGCTCCTTTGGGCTCCGCGGGTGTGGCCGCCGTCGGTTGAGTGTCAGTGCGTCTCTCGCGTTCGGGCGGGGTGTGTGCATCCGCTTCTTCTGGAGAGTGCGGTGCTCTTCTGGGACCAGTTTTGGGTGCAGCGGCTTCGGCGGCAGGGGAGGCGGGCGCGGGTGCTCCGCCGGGCGGAGCGGCGGGCGGCGGCGGCGGCTGCACATGCGGTGTTCGCGACCCATTCAGCTTCGTAGAGTCGTGTCGCTTGGCTGGCGGGCTCATCGTTATAGTGACACCGATCTTGCCAGATTCCCTGGACAGAACTTCCGCCTTGCGTTTCCCGGCCACGGGGTGTCGCTCTTCGGAGCCGCTCCGGGCGCGCTCGACGGGAGAATGCTCTCGTTCGCGTTTGCGGCCCTGTCGCCTCAGCTCCTCGCCGCGCTCGAAGCTCTGAATAAGCCTCGGATCGAGAATGTTCTCCTCTGGCTCCCAAGTGTTGTGCTTCGGCTTCCACCCTTTCCATTTCACGTAGTACTCCACTTTGTTCTGGAAAGGAAAAGAAGCGCGGTTTAGAACGGTCGTACAAAGTGGGCAGTGAGGGAGCGGGCTCGCCGGCGCGCTCTCGTGGCGTGACTGGCCGCCGGTGGCGTGCACGAGGGAGGGCTGCTCGCGGTTGCAGATTGTTCGCGATTCCCACAAGTGTGCCGCGCTGCCGACCGTTCGGAGCAACGGTTTTCCTACACTCTGTTTATTTTAATAACGCTGCGAATTGCGTCATAACTAGCGTGTACGAAGGAGCATGCTTACCTACTTATAATTTTATTGCTATATTTGAGAAAAACCAGTCAGGTAAAAAAGGGCTTAAAAAGGTCACAAAGGCTGTCGGACGGTTCGCGAGCCATTTCGGGCGCACCTGCTCCTGCCAGCTGTCGCGGTATCTCCCCCGGGATCGAACCCGAAACGTACCCCCGCCAACCACATAAGCGCCGTTATTCCACACATGCAGTGAACATGCCTTATTATAGGTACAACCATAACCACAATACCTACACAAAGTCATGACATAAAGCTACCTCAAGGCTTATAGGTACATTTTAAGAAACAATTCTAATATTTCTCTTGCAAGATGACTCCAACACATGTAGGTAGGTACATAATGTAAGTAATTCACATAGGGTGTCCATATATTAAAGAAATAAAGGTTGTGCTACGCTATACGATGTGGAATGTTCTAGACTAGAGATCTTAGTCATTAAGGCATTACTATTTTCTAAAGTTAAGTTAAAATATGTTATGTCTTAATACGTCTATCCACAAGCGTCCACACTAAAACCCAACTGTGTAGGACGCAACTGTGCAACTTAGTTCCAGAGATGAGCAATGGTTATCAGCGGACAAATTGGCAAGAGTAGAGCACCTCGAGGGATGCGCTGGTATTGAATGAGATTAGTGTATAAATCGTTCACAGCCAAGGAAAGCACGCGGAGCGCTCGTAACCGACACCTGTGGCGACGTCGCAAATTACAAACAACCGACCGGACCCAATATAAAACCGCGCTCTTTATTACCGACCTTTCACTACCACCGGGCCTGCTGCGCCGAAATGATCTCTAAACACGACCTGGCCAAAGTCGATATTCAATTACAGCGCCAGCCACATAGGGCGTTCCTCGTCCAACGCGCATATCTCAAACCCTTGAGTCTTATTGGTTTTACTGACGAAGGGTGAGTAGGAAATTCGTTTCGTACGATGTGACTTTGCAACGACGTCGTATGCCGCGACGCTTTCGTCTACGAGTGTCCTCGTGTTCGAAATATCAAATTAGTTTCTAAATAACATTAAACCAATGTTTCGGACGCTCGATCCGCCTTAAATGCGACATTAGTATGGATTTTTCATCTAATAAATATTTATCACCAGTACAATCAAACAGCTGTGCGAAAGCAAAAACATCTAATAAAAAAAAGTCTCAAGTATCTCACGTTGTAAAAAACATACATTAATATAAGTTTACTCATGCTCCGTCAACAATGAACTCGAGTCGAAGCCGAACAAAAACTTGCATATCAAAATAAAAAATAATAAAAGGACCCGTTGGGACGTGTGGGCAAGGTAAGGTCGTGCGGCTGACGAGCGACGATTGGACGACAGGCGGGTAAAACGGCCGGTTCGACAGTCAACGTCCTCAAATCGTAATATATTATAATAATGAATGGCGTATTGACGAACCTGTTTGAATCGTAACATGTGCCTATGCGCATGTTATGTTTTAACGAGGTCCGATGGGCGAGATTTGTGAACAAGTAATTCAGGGCCGACGTAACTTTCAATGGCTTACATGTGTAATAATGTTATTGTCATATGGAAATCCATTTTTAAAATTAAATAAATTGGATATGACGTACATATAAAATGTTTCTATTACAGCCTTAAGAAATTTTTAATACTGATGGCAAATTATCCCGTAAATATAAGCATAAATAAGTTATTGCTTTTTTATATTCTACATATTTAAAATAATCTGCACGGTGCAGGAATCTTAATAAAACTTTGTACCAAAATTTATTACCATTGCGTCCAAGTAACATTTCTTATCGTCATTAGCCTATCTCAGTCCACTGTTGGACATAGGCCTCCATCAGCGCCATCGCGTCCTATCCTCGGCTTGTCGCATCCAGCATTTTATGGTGCATTATAGGTACATGCAAATATTTATACAATGATCATTAAATATTCAATAGTACTTTTTTATTAAATATCCATTGAATAAAATATAGCTGTACACATTTGATAATCAATCCATTAGCAAAATCATGAATGTCCTACTATTGGACACGTTTTAGGGTTAAATTTATCCGCGCTCGACAAATTTAGATTGAAATAGCCACGTGCGATAGAAGTTAAACCGTTTGTTTCTGCATGCAAGTAGATCGTCATTTAGTTGTAGATTATCAGTGTTGTTGTGTCCAGGATCACAATGAGAAAGTGCCGTGGATTCATCTGCATATATCCAGCAGTTCCAGGGGACAGATATTTATGGTTTACATTATTCCTCAACAGTAACAAAATATCTTCGCTTTAAACGGGTACTTCAATGGGTACGGTTTACGTCTATGCGGTATATTTAAAAATAAAGAAAAAACTGCTTTTATAAAACCAAACATTGATTGAATAAAAGTAGCCAGAAAAAAAAATAAAGTTGTAATTTTAAGTAAACTATTAAATCAAGTCAAATCACGGCAACACTGTTAGAACGCGATCACACTAATTGGATATTTATGTCGTTGGGCGTAACGAATTATGTCGGCGCGGAGAAAAAACTGGCAATTAACGGCCGAGTGTCAATAAACTCGATGCTTAGTAGATAAACAATTCAGTATTGAGTAACATTATTACTGTAATTAATAATTATTTTTCTCGTTAGTCACGCGCCAGCTGTATTGATTAGTGCCGGTTATAGGTCCTCAAACTCTTCTTTACTAGTCTTTCGTATTATTTACCCTTAACCAATAACAAAACCGAATATTCCTGAAAAGAGAAGGAGAAGATTTCCTTTAAGTGGTATAGTCTACCTGGAACCAAACCGGCTATTAGCCGCAGACGTACATATTGAGCTTATAATTAGTCCATTACCGCCCCTTATACCATCACCTTTTAATAGCAACTTTTTAAAAGCTAATAAAATAAAGCGATTTTGAAAGAAAGAAAGAAAGAAAATATATTTATTTTGCATGACACGCAGTTACATATAACATGAAGAGATACAACATTTAAAAAAAAATATAGTAATAATAAAATATAACAAACGAAGAAATAAAAGAACAAACATTAAAAACAATGTAAAATAAGATGTACAATGAAATAACAATTTCTGCTATTATTCTCTAACTTCTACCCAAAGATTGTCTGGTAGAGATCACGTCTTGTTAGTGATAGGTCCGCCTTTAGAGTGCCTTCGAAAATTTGTACCGTCTCTGTTGTATTGTCTTGGTGTACAATAAAGAATATGTATGTGTGCCAAGTGCGGGTTGGCGGACTTCACACACCTTAGAATTTTTTTTTATAAATTCTAAGGTGTGCAGGTTTCCTCACGATGTTTTCCTTCCCCCTTTAGCAAGTGATATTTAAAATTAAAACGCACTTTTTGTATACCTAGAGGTGCGCTCCATGTATTTGAACCCAGCACCCCCGGAGTGAGAGGCTGAATTCTTAACCACTAGGCTATCACTGTCATAATAATAAGTCACATCTAAACTTAGAATAAAATGTTGATGAACGAAGTATCGAACCAATACAAACTATGTATTACAGTGTTAAGAAGTGTAACAGTGTTAAGAAGTGAACAAGAAAAGGGGGGTAAGACTACTAACGACGTGTACAATTCCGTTAGTTCCGCATCATGCAATGATCGCGTAAGAAAATTGTACGTACCTACACGTATTGTTGTTGTTGTAGGTACCTACGCACTGGCTGCGGCGCGCCAGCTGAGTGGTGAAAGTGTTCGCGGATAGTGTATAAACACACTGAGTTTCTTGTGTGAGAAAAAATATTGTATTAGGTATATGTGTACGGCTAATTGGATGCGAAGTGCTGGAGATCGAGCGCAGTGGCGTGCTATTGGAGAGGCCTATGTCTAGCAGTGGACGAGTATAGGCTGATGATGATGATGACGATGATGATGACGATGATGATGTATGGCAATAGGATTATCATCTATTTCATGGGACGTAAAACGTAATTGGTGAAACGAGGAAGTGTA
>DWME01004117.1:0-16862 GCA_018244795.1 Parelbella ahira ahira
GTCATTTTAATTTATTGACATAAATTTGTATGAAGATAATATTTTTGTTGTTCTTTAGCACAAGCAACCTAGTCATTTTGTGGTTACTAAATGTAGTTAAAAGGCAAGAAAAATTTTAACAAAACTTAATCTAATTATACTTTTAATATAAATGTTCCTTACCAATCGAGATGGTATCCTAAATTTCAAATGATAAGTATTTTCTTTCGCAAAAGTCCAAAAGTAAAATATCTTCCAATCTACATCGATCACTTTGTTCACATCAAAAGTAGTATTCGCGAGGAATTCTTCGCACGAAGTCCAATTATTCATGTTTAATTGTGAATAGTCGGGAATATTCGGTTGCTCAAATGATCCACTAGCATACATAATCAAAATGATAAAGGATACGATTTTAAAATTACTGCCAATGTTTCCGTACATAATCACAAGATTTTTCGCGAGGTACTCCGCTGGACCACGGCTGCGAATCAATTAAGACGCGATTCAGCGTAAAATTGTAGATAATATAACTGTTATTATTATTTACATTGCACAAGTTGTTTTGTCATTCTCGAATAAACAGCGACGATGTTGTAATGATTTATATTATTTGTAAATTCCTTACTACCTTTTTTTGTAAACTAAAAACATATTACAAGTATGAGTGGACTTTAGTACAAGCATATCAAATACCTATATAAATGCTACCAAGGCATTTTAGATTGTTTTATTTACTTTTACTGAATTTTATTACTGCCACACTTGCCAAAAACGTGCAGCGTCCATCCAGCGTTGGCTGGGAGAAAAAAGGACTGTAGAGTTACTGGTAGAGTTTGCCCCTTATTAAAACATTTCTGCAATAAGCAAATCAAATAAATATATACCACAATAACTATGTCTGTCTGTTACATTTACCCGTTCAAAAGGCTGAAATGATTTGGTTAAAATTTTGGGTACAGAGATAGTGTGACCTTGGTAAAAGAAAATTTTAAATCAACCTCTAATAGAGGCAAATAAGGGATACAAAATTTTACATTAAACGTTAAAGCTACCTGACGCTGATGCCGTGGTCAACAATATACATAATAAATCAGAACATATTAATTAATTAATTTTAGTTATTCCACAAATTACCATCTGTTTCAGCCCGTGTGTGGAAGACTGACTGAAATTATAACATGTTTTTAGAGTACCTTCAGAAAGATTGATTAGCTGAACCCAAACTTGGCCAACGTGGAATTCTGTCGTTGGAACCCTCCTTACTCAGAGACGAGACCTGTGTCCAGCAGTGGAATGATAAAAGAATTGATAATGACTGTTATGAAGATAATTTATATTTCTTTCTAAACTCTTATTGTTCACGAAACAACGATACCTACGAGTGCTACGGTTTTGATGAAATTCTTCAAAAACTTTTCAAATGTTCAATTCCAGTCCTTTATCTACGCTTACCATTCGTACCTATTATAATTGTTCAAGAAAAAATATCACATAACTGCCTGAGAAGCTACTCGTATTTATGAACAGATCTCAGTTCCGATTGTGGAGTCGCCGAGTTTTTTGAGTGGATCTAGTTAGTCCAAGCGTTGTGGTTCATTCGTTGTAGCGTAGGCGGGTCCAGCCACCGATGCGTATCTCTGGAATAGGTGGAATTGGTGGGCGGCATATCATTATCGTCATATCGCCTTATCGCCGTTGCCGTATGTGGCTACAGTGACAAACAGGCCCACGTAATCACAGAACCGCCCAGAACACGCAGCCAACTAAATTAAACAATGAAATGAAAAAAATCTATTTATTACATGGCGTTACCACGTGAATTAAGTCTAATAGGAAATTAAATGTTTAAGATTTTTTCTTGACATCCTTTTGAGTTCTTTCACATTCATGACATCCACTACAGTTTTCTCACGATCACCAAGGATCGGCCGGTAGAGAAGATCATTAGGCTATAACTAATGAGTAAACAAATACATTGCAGTCGTTATTGAATTGTACAATTAATTTTGAGTGTTGGACAAGACGAGACAGATTTTGAGTGTAATCAATGGGAAAAGCAACATGTATCTGCGAACAGTTATAAACACTGCATTTTTTTTTCATTAAATGGGAACAGGAAAGGTGTAGACCGTGAACGAAACGTAAAGGTGTAGACTGCTCAGTCCAAACAAGTATTGACCATTCTATACATATAAATAGCATATTATTATACAGCAAACGTAAGGAAGATGCTTTGTGTAAGAGTGTACTGATGTAAATATGGCAACGAGCATTCTCCGATAATTCGGGCCCGTAGGAAGAATGGCAGATGGAAATATATCAAACCACACATATACTAGAATTTTGATAGATACTGGTACCTAAAATGACCAAGAATTGCCTATTTTTACTACGTAGGTCAGATACTAGCTAAGGAGGCAAGTCACAAGTCTCCGAAACCGGCGCGCGTGTAGGAAGAGAGCTATGACTGTAGAAGAGACAAGTCAACTTTATAAGGTAGGAGATATTTAGTTCTCAGTGCTACCTGCCTACCGCGTAAGAGTCCCGGCTTAATGATGACATATAAATAAAAAATTCTTCCATCATATTTTTGTGAAGCATCTTTACTGAAGCTAATAATATGAGTTGTGTATATTATGAGAGGTAATATTTATTTATTAAACACTAGCAACTGGGAGGCGGAAGGCGGAACTTGGTACTGGGGGCGGAAAAGATTTATTAGTAAAAGCCTGGCTCCAGCGAGAACAAGTTTGTTTCTTTCTTTTACCGCACGACTGCGCGATGTTATCTGCGAGGTTCGCCGACGCGGCCTTTGTATGTAACATTTAAATGTAAAACTGAATATATGCTAATATAAAGCTGTAACAGACTGTTATATATAATTATATTGGGTAAGTTGATTGTTACTTATTATTGCTAAACTTAATCATTTATTAATTGGAATGTCAGACTGCGTAGTATATAGTATTGACATATATGTACCTAGGTACAGCCTTCGAGAACTTTCGGGAACTTTCTTTTTAAGTAGCACACGGTTTTCTACCATTTATGATGCAATATGAGGTTAGCTATTGAAACTGACGGTATTTCTGTATAAAAAACAATTCCAATTTTCTGTATAAAAACATAGTCATCCTGTCTTAATTAATACTGGACATAGAGCTCCCCAAAAGGGCTTTTTGCCCATAATCCGTACGCTCGGAAAGCATGGTACAATTAGTAGGTACTATTTAAAAAAAAAACATCTACAAACCTAGTCATATGATTATAAGTACGAAGTTTGTTTCGTTTAATGTGCAACAGTATTGAACAGCAATCCGTTAAAATTCACTCAATCTGAGAATCGATTACTGGTGTGCACAGTGGCCCTGCGTTCAGGTGCTGGCGGGTCGCGCCGCGCTGTCGCTCGCAGGCCCGCGCCACCGCCGCTCATGGATAAAGCATTGTATTGTTCTCGAATAATGGATTTTTAGTTTGTTCTCTCCGTTTTAAGTAATTTTGTGCGCAATAAAAAATTACTTTAAAGATTATTTTAAGCCTTTTAGCTTGAAAAATAATGTATTGGAATATTTAATTCGTACCATTTATTATTATTACAAGATCACGCCAAGTATCTTCCGGGTTAGGGAAAATAAATATTACTTTCACATATTTGGTTTTTACGATTTTTGCGTTATAACAATTTCATTATTTTAATGTTACATTTTATCAAATTAAGTCTCGTTTGTCCTTTGTTCGCGGTATAAGCTAAATAGTTCATCCCTTGTTTAATTATTTTTGGGATTAATTAAATGAAAGTTAAGTTGCCCGTGCCTGTATATCTACTTTCTGAAAAGTTATGTTAAACAATTATAATATTCCTGTAATATATATAATTCTAATATTTATGCTTTTAATTAAGTAATAAATTTGACAATTACAAATATATCCTCATTACTCTTTATTTCAAAACATCTTCTTCCATTTTCATGACACCCTAAATATCACACAGCCCGAGAACGGTAGGCGTTCCACACATCCAACGCGGCATTCCCGTCAGCACCCGTTCAATTTGCAATGCGATTGACTTGTAATTTGTTGGAGCTTTCTGGATACGGAAATCGATTAATCGCCGTGCACCAGCCTGCCCCGCCAGGTGGCTGCGCAGGGACAACATAGCTGTCAGCCGCACGACCTCACCACGCGAGAAGGGGTCCAGAGCACATTGTTTTAGAAAAATAACACTCGAACATTAAAAATAATTTAGTTTGAAGAAGATTTCAAATTAACTTGAACATGGAAGATGAAAGTCATATCTGAAAGAAATGTTTGGCAAAGTTTTAATAAACTACTATTTTTAGCTTTCATAAGATTGGCAAAGTATATTTTTGTCTTCTATGTTATTTATGTTTTCTTTTCTATACGTAAAATATATAGTTAATATCAAAAGAAACGCTATCGAAGTCGCAGGTATTGGATTTTTCTAATTTAGAATTTCTAGTAGCGACACGGAGTCTGGAATAGGGCCCGGTGTAGGGCAATAGGCTTACCACCTATACCATGGTACCTAAACGTAACTGATGAAACGTGTGAGTGTACTACACCCCTCATCCTACCCCTTCAGGGATTACAGGCGTGATGTTACGTCATCGTCGCCGTCGTAGATTCAGTTAAAATATTATTGGTATATCACGTACTATCGTGCATAAGAGACCTGGCGTGACAATATAATTTTTACTTTACACACAATAAATAAATAGATACAGTCTAACACGACAATAGTCGGCAATGCATTTCCGCATTTAAAGGAACGTAGTTTAACGATTCGCTTCTAATAATATGATAGATAGTCTCTATATCTAACACTATTATGAGCAGACATATATAATTATATATAATATTTTTATTAAATAATATATTTTTTTAATAAAACTAAATGTGTTTTTGGTTATTTAAACCCATATACTTTATTAATAACATTTTTTATTAATAAAAATATCTTACTACACACATACGTACCACATAAAAAAATTCTCAGTAAAAATAATTTTCTCCGGTCTAAAAAGCTGTTAGTAAATAATTCTCCCAAATATCTCAGCCGGCCCCATATACCTCGTGCTGGTACCACTTTCCCTACTTTTCCTTTCACTGCGCCGAATAAGTTAGGAAAACATTTTCACCCACGTCGTTCCGTTCCCTCCTATAATCCTCTACCTGCAGAGATATACCGTACTTACCCCGAGCAACCACTATCATCCATACCTACTACTCACTTACTAATATAAATTAACCGTTCTCGCTCCGATCGACAAGGTAAACTTATTCTTATTGCCAAACATATAAAGTACAAATTCAAACAATAATGAATTGTACTTGCGACGTTTTGAGCCGAGTCGACGTCTCCCCACCAAGCGCCTCTCGCGCCCTCCTCATGCATTTAAATTGCTTCATTACAGAAGTAGACGTCGAAGCGTAGGGTTGTCTACTGGGAAAAATGGGGCTCACAACTACATTAGAGGGAAAGTTTTGTCTAAATAACATGTGATTATGGCAGATGAGACTCAACTCGTGTATTTCACGGGGTTCAGCCGTTTCCAAGATAGAACTAATACATCTGTTGGCAATATTAATGATCAAATATAAGTTTTAAGACTTTGTTACCAAGATCGGTTTACGTTTGCTATCGTGAAATCTATATTTTCGCTTAATACACATGCAACTATTGCCACGCCTATTTTTTATAAAGCTAGGCATAGGTTAAGAATTTCCTCTAATACCTAATTAATATTAATAAACTTAAAAACAAAAGACGTCTTGTAAATGAAATCACAACCTAATTACTTCAAAGAATTAATTAAAAATTATGAACATTAATTTTACATAATCAGTAGTAGCTCATATACAGTAGAAAGCTCAATACATACAAAAAAAAACATTCAAATTAAACACATATATACATATATCACTCTAGTATCATAAATCTCTAATAAACGAATATTGAAATATGGTAATAAGTACTTCAAAGACCTCACTATTCATGATTTTTTCTATTACGAATGGGACAGGCTTCAGCGTAGAGACTATTCGCGCCAGCGTATTGAAGAATGCGTCTCCCCATTTCTTGTGTTAGTGAGAATTGGAATAATATGAGCGCGGTTGTATAACCCTAGCGGTCGGGATGAGAGGGCGGCCGCAGAGCTATCTGCCGCCGATCATTAGGCCCCGAGAGTGGCCAGACACAAAATTTTGCATGCCACCGACTGTATTCCGCTAAGTGACTTGCCTAATGACTTTGCCACTACATCAGCTGATTCTGAACTCGTTCTCTTTAATCTACCTTAAACCTTCTATCACTTGACTATTTTAACCCGGAACGGATTACATGCAAATTGATTGCCATCATACGTAAGTGTTCAAAGGTAATTCTGCTGGTGTCATATAATTTTATTTTACGTACTGAAACCTGACTTGTTTTATTTTTGATATCAATTTGATTGATTGAAAGTAGAATTGGAATGTTAGTTCGGTTCTTCGAGAAAATTTATGCAAAATGACAATAAAATTAATTTGAGGTGATGGATCACAAGCCTGATTCTAAGTCCGACCACTAAGGAACAGGTCCTGTTTTCGACTGGAGCCCGAATGAGAAGTATGTACTTGAAGGAATTCTCTAAAAGGTTGCCATGGAAACCACATACTTCGTCACATGTAATAAAACCATTGCTTTTCTTTATAAGAAAATTAAATGACTATTAACTTACCATAAAGATACGGTTATAATTACTTGAACCAAAATTGAACTGGTGTTGACACATTTAAAAATGTAATGTGTAAAATGAGCAAATTATAATTGCCAATTAACTCTCTTTAATAATAAACGTTCGGCGGAGCTCGAAATTGTATTAAATATTATTTTAGTCATGTCCTTATTAATTATCATGTTTGGTTGATTTAATATCGTGTTTTTTTAATTATTATTAATTATTTACGCCAGGTTTCGCGTTCGAGGTAGACGGAGAGATATACATATGTGGGTAGTTTGATATTAAAGAAATAAAAAAATCTCTGTTCGCAAACAGCTACGGCTAAATTCTTTATGATCCGTAAGATCTAAATCTACACGACGTCCGTCCAGTATGCTTGGCTTGGCTTGGCTTCGGTAGTTGTGGTCTAGGTTGCTTTGTGTTAAAAACGAATAGAAAATCACTCCTATATTTTCCAGAAGGGGTAACCAGGGGAGTATTCACTCGTGTCACTTGTTATACTAGTACATCCGATTGAACAGGGCGTGAGCGTATCGCTTTGTGTCTTAATTGGTAAATACCTTTATCTTTTAAATTTCAACAACACTATACAAATACTGGTTTATTAGTCGAGTAGTTGCAAGCGCGACTACCGATCGGGAGGTCCTAGGGTGAAATCCCGGGTCGAATAATTTTGTATTTTTATTCCGTGGGACGTAAACGTAACCAGTGAAACGAGGGAGTATACACTCGTCTGCCTACCTCTTTGGGATTACAGGCGTAATATTACGTTGTCGTCATTACGATCCAACTATTGTTAGTAAGCAGCAATAATACAAGGATGATATTTTTTCAGGAGAATTTAAAAATACGGATTTTTTCAAAATTTTTGTGATTTAGAGGTGCATACGATAAATGTATATCTATGTCCATTGGGAATTAAATTTTTACAAGTCTTTCACCAAAACAACATTCATTATTACTACTACAATTTTATAACCCAGTTCACAAATTTTAATATATCTATACGATTACGAAATGACAGCGGAACATAGTCTATTTTATCCAGTGAGTTTCAGATCGACGATTCAGAATACGCTTACCGCCATCTATCGGTGGTAAGTCAAAACTCCCTACACCAGTATCACAATATAACCGTAACCAAATTGAACCTCACATTTTGTGGATTACGTTCTACAAGAGCGAAGTTAGTTCAAAAATATTCAACTGAACTTTTTCTTAAATTTGGTAAGTTTAATATTTATTATTACGATTATTATATCGGCATGCCAGAATCCCTTAGGGCTTAGGGGATGCAATGGCAGATGGCAGAGAGCATCCATTGTATAATAGCCTAATGCTTAAAATCTAACGTGTTACTTCTACGTTCATCGCTCTCTTAATTCACATTTAATTTTAGATTATTTAACATTTTTTTGTAATTTTAACAAAGCTCATGATCTCTATTGAGGCGGACATCCGATTCAAACTGGCGAGCTGGACTTCAACAATAGATGATCTAATTATTTCGCAACAGCTCCCTATCAGTAAACGCAGATGTATCTATTTAATACTTGGAAACGTCAACAATTTGCCTATTTTGCAACAAAAGTGAGCAAAGTTGGGTCAGAATAATGCAAAAATATCATATCAATAGCCTTCCTCACGCCATCCAATCAGCAAAGGTGTCACATTACGTAGAGCTATTGTGAGACGCGTAGTTGTGTTTACAAACAAAATAGAGGCTTGTCATAATCTGTTTTCAGATGCGCCTTTTCTATTTTTTCGCTCTGGCAACTTTTGGCGGGATTTTGCGTATTTTTTTCTGGCAAGGACTTAACACAGGTATGGATTTCGACGCCTCTTTGTTGGTTTATCCACACTGCATAATAGGTGTTCCCGGTAAGGGAACGTAAGTCCCGCGTAAGTCGATCTAAGAATAATTTCTAGTACGTGTGGTCCTTTCAATTTTGACAGTTGACAGTTTTGAAGGGGGACTTTCTATGGCTTTTACTTTCGATTGTCGAAATAATTGCATTTTAAGCCGTTCTCTATTATTTTCCGGGTTCAAAGCAACCGCAAATTGTTAGGAAAGTGAATTCAATATTGCGGTTAGTTTCGCGATTGGTATAGGATATAAAAATGATTTTAAAATGTTAGTTTTCTAATACTATTACGTATTACCTAAATGTTATTATTATTACATCGTCTGAAATAATGTCGACATAGCTCAAACATATTTTGATGATTAAAATTATTTTGCCTCATTTAATGATTAAGTTGTTCTGAAAAACAAGAATTTCAGATGTTGGTCATTGAAGATGGAAGCCACGGAACGGAAGTGGCAAGTTCCTTCCGGGCACTCCAGCATCGAATATCATCGAATAGCATCGAATTTCCAACTACCCCCTAATCCCCATAAATATTTTTTTCAAAATAAGTATTCGAGATGATCCCTTTAAAACTTTCGCATGTTCTAACGGATATTGGACGTGGGATCTCTGTCTCCAACTCATCAATACTTAGGAAACTTTTATGGTATGCTTATAGTGTTTCGGAAAAAAAAGAAAAAAGCATAATAACTTCGGTATTTATTTAGAACAAACCCATAGCTTTCTAGCCGATTAAAATCTGGTTCCTAAGCTTTCTCGGTAGACCTAAAAGCAAATACCCCAAAAGCAAACATCCTTCAAATTGGAATAAAGATTCAAGCAATAAATGACATTTCGTTCCATGATTTATACTGCAGGTATTCATTCTATTGTTACGTGTGTATATTCTAAAATAGAAACACGTTTATTATCATGATTATAACATCACGCCAAGTGCCTTACGAAGAAGCTACATGGAACATAATGGCAGATATTTCAAAATAGTCAGGAGTCTCTGAAACTGGCGTTCGTTTATGAAGAGAGTGATTAATTTATTAAAAGGACGTCAAAGCAGTAGGTAAGGATATTTGGCTCTGGTGCGTTCTGTCTAAGCAGCGAGGGACCTGGCGTGATGATAAAACAATAACAATGTTCTCAGTAATCATAAAACAGTAAGTGCAACGATGTATTAAAGAGGCATGGGATTTCGACGAAATGTAGTGTTATTTGTCAGTGAGCGGCGGTACAAATAAAGAACACCATATCAGCCTTTATACAACAATTACACTACTACGCGAAACCTCAAGCGTCAAATACCGAACTTATTTTTACCCACGCTAACTCTACAATTAGCAAACTACATACTAAACCTTATTACATGTGTCTAAAGACCAAAATGCAAGACATTCGTGTGTGTTGTCGACAAATCAATTTGTAAAACTTGAACATGTAAGCGGCGAAGCGTGAACGCTTGCGCGGGACGCAAGGGTCCGTTGGTTTATTTTTTCCTTAATCCTAACCGGGATTAGGTTAAAGCCCTTTTGATTGGCAGCCGCCGTCAGAGGCACGTCTGGCGAGATTTCTGAGATGCAACGCTCATGCCTCGGGTGTTTTTTAGCGATGTTTCCACGATCTTTTAAAAGACAGTTACTCTACGGTAGTTTTGCAGTACGAACTTCATCATCATTAGCCTGTCTCAGTCCCAGCCAGCAGCAGCAGACCAGTAGTAGCTGGTCATAGGTTTTTCTTAAAAAGTTTTAGCCCATAATTCATTCGATGAACACGCGAATTGTAGCTCGCCGAATATTGCTTCTTTACTGTAGTTTCGACATTTTTCTTTCATTACTATATTTCTTTCATTGATTTATATTTTTCATTGATTTATCCATAGGATGTACAATTAAGATCAAAAGCCTAGTTATGAAGGAGAAAAAATTTCAAATGAATAATCTATGACTACTTAACAAGCAATCTGAAAAAATAATTTTAATCGGTTTTCTGCGTCGTTTTTTCTTTACAATCAATACCCATCTGTTTACCATAATACCGTGCAAAATCGATTTTTTCTATAAAACTATTTGCACATAACGGATATAGTGTACGCATATACTGCGAATTGGTTCTAGCAAGGAACTCAAAATGGTACGACACCATCAGCATTTCACGCAGAAATCAAAAGAAAATAGCTTTGTTTTGTACTAGCCTTTAGCCGGGCGCATTTATAAATAGTCAAATGAAAATTTTTTGTCCACCTTCTTCTGTCTCTACTGCCATCGTCGCTACTGCCATGGATAACACTAGATAGAGCTTTCATCATCATCATTTAATTAAATTTATCATCGTCAGCCTAATAAACGCCATTGGATCTTGTCCTTATAATGGTAGCTTTAGTTTCTTTTAAAGTAAATGAAACCTAACATTTAGCTGTCGCATAACGATAAAAAAACGTCATATAACGATCAATGAAAACGATAAATTAGTAAACAATGTTATCGAAAGCCGTCGTTATAATTGACTTACTTTTAAAAGATTTTTGAGGACAGATTAGGTAGATTTGTATTTTTAAAAAATTAAACAGAACGATCACTTAACCGGTGTAAACCTTATTGACAATAAAATATTTGATTGATTGTAACAGAATTGTCGGAAAGTTCAATCGTTTTGGTAGCCAGTCAAATTTGTACGATAGTAAAACGTGTATATAGTAGATAGTAACAGCTGTGTCAAAATTGATTCAAATTCAACACGAAAAACTAATACAAATAACTATGACACATAATGTTTATTGTAATTAGCCCTATATTATTAAGCTCTACAGTAGTTAGGTATACTGAAGTTAGCTCTACAATAGAGTCGGATAGGTCGGTAAGTAACGGGGTCTAATGACCTTGATTAGCACAAGGTCCGGCGCATTGGTCACGGGCCGCGTTCTCACGCGCTGCTACCCGTGTTGCCTCTAAGCTGATGAGGATTATGTGGGCTTCAGACGCTCAGGGCTGCCGACATATGATTATATCCTAAAAATGGGTAGAGTCGTATTTTGACAACCAGAAACCTGATGTACATATAATTATAGAGTACTGTTGTAGATTATTTTATGAAAATGTTTCTTTTTTGTTCAATTTTGTCTCATCGTGGATTTTGTAACAAATTGGGGTAATAGTTATTAGCTCTGAGTACTGAGTCCGGGGTGGTGGGTACGATTCCAGACTTTCATAAATTCTTGTTTAATTTCAACACTCTCCATAATTACGGAGTACATAACCTCAAATGGTGAGGTTCTAATTGGAACTAAGAGCTACATTTGAATCGTGTTTTAATAGAGACGTCACATAGGTAACTTCATCATTCAAGGTCGATTTAATGAATAAATTATATGACTATAGTGTTAACCGACCTGTTTAATTAATTTGGTTGTTGTCAGTTGAGAACCTCAGAAGTGGCTTGGAGTTTGAGTTTGAATTTGTGCCCGGCGTATGGCGAAAGGCTCATCTCCTATTCCATGGTAGGACGCATAACATAACCAATGAGAATTGTGAGTGTAATACACTCCTCGCCTAGCATTTCGGGGAAATACAGGCATGATAATACAGACTTCCAAGAAGCATTAAAATATTAATCGATGATTCAATAAATGAAGTACATATAAGGTTTTTTTATATCATTATCACCTTACTCCCGTCCACTTCTGGACACAGATCTCTCCAATAGCATGGCATTGATATTCATATATCTTTTTTTATATATCTATTAAAATATAATTCAGTTAACAGGCAACCCTGCGTGGGATGTCAGTGGCAGACATTGACAATTCATTCAGACTACCTGCGCGCTTAATCCCAGTGACACACGAGACGAGAGCAAAGAACAATCTATATACGCTGCGCTACGTATTTATACTTCACATATACCGTCCATTGTGTTATTAAATCGCTATTGTGAAGGATTTTATCTTATTAATATGCTAAGTAAAAGAAATATTGAAGCATTTCGTATCATAACAATTGTTGAACGAAAAATGAATGAAACGAATCAATAATAAATGAACGAATGTGGTATGTACGAAATATAACGTTTTAATTGTGGTTGTACGGTGATCATATTGGATAATTATCTAACATCATTGCTATTGATTTAAGAAAATTCGTTATTGTTAGGTAGAGTCTTTATATTCGGCTCATTTAATCTGTAATTTTAATATCCTGCCTCACTAAATAAATTATGATTAATAGTATTATTAGTAGTAATATATGGAACAAATATCGGAGTGACAGCCAATTGGCTTAGAACACAATCTTCCACTACAGGGAGCCTAGGTTCAAATCCTGGAAATATTTTTTTAACGTCGTGTACGTTTTAAAATTGAAACTTGCACATCTTAGAGTTCTCCCTAATGTTGTCTAAAACGTGTAAAGTATACGCACTTGCACTCGGCAATCTTCGCAGTTTATTGTCTTAATCTCTTCTCATTCTGAAAAGAAATTAATATCAAACATGGAGACGATGAAAGGCTTAACGATGATGGAACAAATTAACATACAAACTTACGTATCTAATGTAAGCATAACATATCGAATGTAAACATAACATTCCTTATGTCTCCGCCGTTTCGGATAAAAGTAACCCTTCTATATCCCCATATACTCTTTGCCACATCTCACGTTGCTTGACACCAACGATTTGAAACATTTATAGGTACGTATTGATCTCTTTAGTGGATTTATTATAGATATCCCTTACTCTATCAAACGCGTCATACAGTACACGACGAGTTATTCTTTGGACTTTTTCACACGCTTTGTCCTTTTTTGTGACGAGCGTTTAAAATAAAAAACAGATGCTCGCTAAAGATGTAGGTATTTATACATGTTAAAAAATAGAAATGACACAATATGGTCTATATTAACGTATATGTATTCAGTAGTTAGGTTTCTTACAAATACGTGTAGATATATCGGTAATGACCATCATTTTGATGTAATGGTTACCGGCGAGACTGTTGAGCCAGAGATCCTGGGTTCAATCCCCGAGTCGGGCAAATTGTTATTGGAGTTCTCTAACGTAAAATTCTCAGCAGTAGCTTGGAGTCTGAATCTGTGCCCCCATGTAAAACAATAGTTGCACCCACTTTTTCGTGGAACGTATAATATAACTGGATAAAAGTGAAGAAACTAGATTGTTCTACCTATATCTTCGGGACAAAACAGGCGTGACGTTATAATATGTTGAATATAATGTTGGATGTTTAAAAAAGAATTCAACGTGTCTGTAAGTTCTTTTTTTGAATTTGCTAAGACGTTATCCCTAACTTTCAAAAATAACACGATCTTCAAAGTATTTTATTTTTAAATTGACCTTTACCAAGGGGAAATTGACAATTAATAATTTTATACGAATTAATTAAGTTTCTATGCAAAGGAAGTCGCGAGATACAATTAGTTTACGTATAAACAGACAAAGTGAACGTTATATTTTTAAATTATTACACACTCATTAAAGTATTAAAAGGCAAATATGTCTTAAACCCATCATACCTACTTACGTAATTCCAATGTTTATGTCTTTCCTGCCCTTTTGCTCTTTAAAACAATACGACACAAAGG
This sequence comes from Parelbella ahira ahira, assembly GCA_018244795.1. Taxonomy (NCBI): domain Eukaryota; kingdom Metazoa; phylum Arthropoda; class Insecta; order Lepidoptera; family Hesperiidae; genus Parelbella; species Parelbella ahira. The sequence goes on from DWME01004117.1 coordinate 14,179, forward strand.
ATCGTCTACTGGTACTTAAATACAGCTTTTCAAAGGTCTCCCCTTCATTAAGATCCTCAAAGTCGTATGCGACTATAACCGACTTCTAATAGGACCGACACGAACACTAATTGCTCTCATACTAACATATACTAACTTTGTTAATGATACTAACAATCCCTATTTATATAATCCTGTCACTTTAACACTAATTAATAACCTTTTTTATTTATTAATAGGCTCGCGTTTGGCTTCAATCTCAACTAATGAAAAGTGAGATGCAGCCTAGGAGGTAGCACACTTGCTTAAACAATGCCTATTCGCTCTTGTCTTAAATATTTCCAGGTTATATCAATCGAGAAAAACAGAAGCCTACAGGGAATTCCACTCATTCACTCACTCAGTCACCAACAGTCCTATTCCCGTATAGTTCAATAACAGTAACAGATATCAATGGTAGCTACGGCCAATTATGACTGCTCTCTCCTCGTTTACTACTCTCTAGTTCTTTACAGGTTAGGCAGAAAGCAGCGAGTGTCAAATATTTATCTCCGTACTTGTATGTATAAATGTGGTAGTTCCCACGTTTTCTACATTTGACATTTCCTTCATCTTGGTTATCACGTGGATTAATAGGTAGCTAATTTAAATTAGATATAGTTGTATATTTTAATAAAGAAATAGATGCTTAAGCCTTTGTCTAGAGCCTTGAGAGTATTTTTTTTCAGCTGGTTTAGCAGGATAGTAGCAAAAGCACAAATAAGATGAGAATATAAAACTTAATGTAAATATCACAATATTGATACACGAAGAATAATCTTTGTATCTTTTTTTAAGATACTTTCTGCACAGAGTAGTGTGAGATTGAAGTTTATATAGAGAAGTAGCGTAGAAAAGAAAAAGCTTAATATAATATGTATTACATAATTAAGAAGCTTAATATAATATGTGTTACAAATAATGTATTTGTAATACATATACATTATTAGGGGCCACGAGAACTCATACTTTTTACTGCCGACAAACTGGCTTACAGTTTGGCAGACATTAATCTGTAAACCGTGAATATATTTTTCTTAAATAAATAAATTAAAAAAAAAAAAAAAAAAATTAAATAATACACGCCTTGTTTGCTTACACTGTCAATGTCAGGTATAAGTCTATAGTCAAACATATTGTTATATATAGAGTACGTCATATAGTGTTCCGTAACTGCATGTATCCAAATCCATGAATGAACCACCAAAATGCAAATAAGATCATGCACCAGTTATCGCTATCATAACATCTTTGAAGACTTTAAGTACCGGAAGCACGAACAATGACACATAATGTGACATTAGTGCTACAATCCACTATCCACAAAGATTATTGAGGTTCTTGAGCGAGTTGGGGGTAAATCGTCTCACAGAGCACGCACTCGGTGTCAAAAACGTAACTTTTAATTGACGATGTGTGTGCATCTGACAGGACTAAGAGGTATAAAAGTTATTATTAGGTACTACATCACCGTGTCAGTTCCCTTATCAAATTCTAAATATATCTATCTATCCCTACAGGTATGACGTGCTTCTCTTGTAGTCATCACTCTCTTCATACACGCAAGCTCAACATCATCTTTTGTTTATTATGTTTGTTTGTGTGGCAATAAACGATTTTAGTATTATTATTATCTCTTTACACAATGTAAAAGGTAAGCTGCTACGCTGAGCAAGTACGCGTTGGCAGACCTTACACGCCTTAGAGAACATTATTTAGGCTTATACGCTGTGCAGTTTTGTTCCTGATAATTTCTTTCATCATTACAGCAAGCTGTATTTCATCTTTAAATACGTACAATTTATTAGAGTTCTCCGCAGCTCTCCAAGTATGTAAAGTTTACCAAACCTCACTTGCCCATCGTGGCAGATAATTGTTTTAAACTGTTTCGTTTTGAGAGTAGATTCAACGGTTGAACGATAAAACGGTTGATAATTAAACTCGGCGTTTTTAAGCATAGTGCGTTTGCTGGGAAAGATGACAATCTTCGCCGCGGGCACATCAGCTCGTACGGCCCTTCGTCACATAATCGCGTTTTTGTATTTAAATTCTGACGATTTGAATACAATGCCGCTACCGAGATCGAACCCGTAACAATAATGGGATGGGCGCGACATATCTATTCAACAATGTGACGTTCAAAATTGCACCTAATTGCAAAGCTGTAAGGTATGAAATCTCAATTCACGAACATGGGTACATGTGGCTGTTTAGTGTATGATTAAGTGGACAATATTTTTCACACCGCTGAAGATCTTGATTTTTTCCGTCAATATTAAATTCGACCAGAACTGATTTCTAATTTTTTTCTATGTGTACTACGTATTTATTATTATTTTTTTACCTAATACATATTTATCATAAAGGCTTAAATCGTGTACGGATTAAAGCAATACGAATAAAATAGTAAAATATACATGAATGATCTGCAAATAACGTAACAAAATGTGCAAATAAATATCACTAATAAGAACCAAGTCTTAAGATCTATTAGGGTAACATAATACCTATTTGCTTAAAAAACATCCATTCTAAAGAACTTTATGGGGAATTTTTAGAAATTCTGTGGAATTGCATAAAATTTGATTTTAGTTGCTAAAAAATATCCACTTGAAGTGGCCACCTCTGATATGTTTGAGGCATTGTGTAGAGAACAATCGCATGTT
>DWME01004118.1:0-16861 GCA_018244795.1 Parelbella ahira ahira
CGAAAAGACAAACGAGATAGCACATGAAATGCGCATCTTGTATCCTTTTTATTTATCCCTGCCTCCCCAAAATGTCTTTGTGTTTTACGATTAGTTATATAGCTTCTGAAATTAATAAACTAATTATTAAATTATTCCGTAAAATCATACCATAAACTTAGCAAAAGATAATTATATACTACAGCTGTTCAAGACCAGGGAAAATATAAAATAGGTTATCCTATCTTGATAGTATGTCTTGTCCTAGACAACAAAAGATCTGGGAATATTCAAAAAATTAATGAATTACGGAAAAGCGTGGTTTTGTGGTCAATTTTTAATCTATAAATAATTTGAAGCGAACAGTACAGTTTAGTCACAATCGTATAAATCTCCGTTTATTAAATAATATGAGCGTTAGGACGTATTCTGAGTACATAAATAAAATACTCCTTTTCTTCTTAGTAGAGGAAGCTCATAATTAAACATTAGATCTGCCATGATTGGAACACAAACAAATCGAAATCAATAAAAAATCGATTTGCACAATATCTAGTGAACGCTTAAACGATTGAGATTAATTGTCTCCACAAAATGGCGCCATTTTGTCGCTATTGTAAACTTTTTGATAAATTATTTTGATACACAAACTGAGTTTGGGTAAGTGTATACATTTAGAACTTATAGAATTTACGCTTTTCATTACAACAATATTACGTTTACAAGGCGTTAATCTTGTATGTAATCCCTTTGAAGATATAATATAACACACTCAAAGTGAATACATCAGCTTCGTATTGAAAAGATTAGCACCTACATATATCGCCTGCCAAGCGGTCTTTGTACAAAATCTGTACGAAATGATTAATATTAGGCCACTAACTTTTAGAAGACCAAAAGGGTTGGCAGCATTAAAAATTCATTAGCTAATCTCTTGAATCTTTAAAATTGTGGACCCCACCTCGGTTAATACAGCTGTGATTTCAATTGAAACAAAGGAGAATACAAGTTAGTGGGGCTTAAATTACAAAATGATAAATGTGACGTTTAAAATCTCATTGCTGTGTTTGTTGGCAGGCTCACGACCGCTCGGTTCTTGGGAGCCACATTTCTGCGGGCAGGCGTCTCTGGGATTAAATTTTCGTAACGAAATTATGGCAACGCTTTCTTGATGTGTGCGGCTCCCCAGGATAAGGAGGACATCCTTTAAATATACATATATATACATAGGCCCCTACGTTAAGCGCATTAATGTGCGAAGCGCAAAACCAACAAGGGAGTGGACTGTGTTGACAGTATAGCGATGTTACGAGTACTCGGCTCATTACATCAGCGTACGTGTGTAAGAAATATTTAAGGTCGCCACGTCCGACTTATATAACTTTATTAAATTAAAATCAATGAATAAATCTTGTTTACTTTATTTTTCATTGTTTCACTAATTAAATATTTAGCCTAAATTAATCAAAGTCCGGTTACTCGAACAACCATAGCGCGAGTCATATTCCAGTAAAGGGAATTATTTATAAATCTAAAACAGAATTGTAAGTAAGCAGCAGGTTACCTTGTCAGTAGCAGAGCTAAGTTTGCATTCACAATATAATATTTTTTAAAATGACTCTAGCAGTCGCTAAACTCAAGATGAAGTGTATATCGAAGATGTCACATATCTAGACAATCACCCAACATATCTCATTCTAAACAATATCCGACATAAGGGTTTTTAGGTTCTGCTATGTGAATTCGTTTTAGAATTTTCTCCTTCATAGTAGAAAATCTAAATCTAAAATCTATCTACACGTACCTAATTAATTAGATTTTAAAAGCGAATGTATTACTGAATTTAAAAGCTATTTGTTGATTATAAAAAAAAGTGACTTGGCCAATTCCTTATGATTTCAGTAGACCTTTCTAATTACATGCGCCATGTACCTACTAAACTGCGTATACCCTTATATCTACTGGATTTATATCGTTTAATAAAATCACTTACATTTTTTCATACAGTAGGTACATGTGAACACCTAAGTACGTCCCAATTTTCGTCTATATTTGGCCGTTAGTTTCGGGCAGACTGAAAGATGTACACATGTACTATTTTTGTCATAGGACAAGGCGCTTAATGACAGAACTCATTTGTCGGAAACAGAAAAGACTTATCGAGAATTTTTATACTGTTGACAGATAACAATTTTGTTTTAATAAATACTATACAGTAAATTATACAAGAGGCAAGGAAGGCATTAAGGAGTTCATTTACCATGAACACCTGAAAAACTTTCCCAAAACTGAAGTACCTTAACTGTTATTCCCCTTATTTTCTTCTTTTTTTTCCATAAGAGCCCATTCTCGTCTCCTACGTGTTATTTCCACTGCTGGTTCCATTTGAAACTAAATTATTAAATAATCAGTTCGGGGGCAGGATTCAAAAGCGTCCATTGTCTTATCCAGTTTTGCCAACGTTTTGACTGCAAATCCACACATCGCGTAGCCCCACGCAACTGTTCTCGGGTGATTTAGGGCAGTGATTCAAATGGAATGAGGGTTCTGTTAATGTAATTTTCAGTCTCGTTCAAGACGAATTTATGTAATTGCTCGGCAACAAGTCAAGGTTCACTGTCTGCATGGTTATAGCTTTTACACCTCATATGATATTTAAATAAACTCTGCAGCTTTACTACGGTGTCGTATCATCTTATATTTATCCAAACGCTTCAGTAAATTTTCTTGTGAGGTAACCGTTGAGCGCCGTGATATGAGGCTCTTGAAAAGGTCATTCGGAGAGCTCTCGTTTAAAGTGCGCAAAGCTTCGTGCGTCTGATATCAAATCGTGTTTTCTAGGTAAATTTATATACGCTACAAAATAAACATAAAGAAGACGAAAGTGTGTAATAATAACTAATAAAATAACTAGATAAGACTAATAATTAAAGTTATGTACATTACCTGCCCCGGTTCTACAGTTCTGTTGAAGCCGGTTGCAGATATCTGTTCACTAGTGGCTGCTGCCTTCTGGCTTGCTGTTCTCTTCAGTTAAAAATATATTCAGATTCTCAAAACATCGTTGCACTCCAAGTTCAAAATGAAGACAATATCTTTATTTAGGACTTGCGATTATTCAATTACATTCCAAATAGCAAGAGCGAGGATCTATCCGAAAATAGGATTAAATCGTAGTACGTAGATAAAAACCATGTGGCCATAAAACGAGTTCCCACAGATTGGATCGACTCGCAGTCGAAAAAGTCAAACCGGCACACGCACTTAATTAAATGTTGATGTCATATTTGCGTTATCACTTAACTCGATATTAACACGTATTTGTAGGCGTGTATGCAAGGTACCCACGCTATCATATCACGCTCGTCTCTATGTAGAGCACGTTCGAGCATTCGGCTGTGATTAGAGCCGTTAGCCAACGATTATTAAGGAGGTTTATATATATCTTCTATATCATTTTTCCTACGCAAACTTTTCGATTGCAACAAATCAGATTGTTTGCTGAGATACCTACATGATTATGGATTATGAAATTAATTATTAGTTTACAGTTACACATATGTGTAATGATATTCTACTTGAACGACGCGACGTACGAATTTACTCTCTATACTCTGTACATTTTATGATATATAAGAGTCGGCAGATTCACACACTTCAAAGAACTTAACGGAGAACGGTAAAGTGAACAAATATGCTCAAGACGTGTGCTTTCATCGTGTCAGCGAGAATTAATCTTTTATTTTAATAAATAGAAATATGTAAGATAGCATTTGTTTACTTATGTACATATAATTTACAAGCACATAGTACATATTGACATGATATGCAATAACGTTGATATTACCTTGAACGTGGAAACGGGTCGGTGGTAAATATTAATAATATCGAAAGTGTTACGGTTATAACTCCATGCATCTCTACTTTGATGTACGTGACATTAAGTGGCATCTCACAAGAATCCAAAACTGGTTCTAAATCATATACTTGTCGTTATTATAGCCTTTAATTATCTGTTTCTAAATTTTATTATGTTTTGTGTTTGAAAGTAAAAATGGCCCATTTTAAATCATAGGCCTGCCGGAAGAGATTTCTTTAGAAATAAGCAGCATCTTCGTAGTTAATTTTACATTTGTTTATGTACGTCAATAGTTAAATAATAATTAAATAAATCAATTGTCGCACAAATATTCACCAATATAATATATTAGAGCAATTTATAACCGCGTTATTTTTAATAACATTAGGTTTTTTTATGTGTGTATAATACATAAATGGTTAAATAAATATTTAAATTAATTTATTGCCTAACAAATGTTCACTAATACATTAGAACCATTTACAAACACTGTATTTTAACGAATATAGGTTTGTCGCACCAAATCTTACCCGTCGCTTATTGGTATAAAATACATATATTGTTGCTCAATTCAATAGGTCCGTTGCGAACGAAACTTCGAAACAAAATAAAAGTAACCAGGACCCGATAAAACAATGTTATCGTAACGTGAACTTAAATCTTACTTCACTTTCGAGACGGTGTTTATTGATTTTACGGATCGTTTAAGTCTGACGAGCTATACGTTTTCTAGCTCTTTGTAGATTTAAAAAGTTAGCTAGCTCACTCTCGGCCAGCGTGGCAGACTACGGCCTTAACTCTTCTCAATCTGAGATAAGAGTCGTGTCTAAAATTGTAACGATATAAGGTTTGAGGATGGTGGTGATGATTAACGTAATAAAATGTAAGTAATAATTGAACTCTGCCTCACCACGTTGTCATTTGATATTTGTAATGTTTATTAATTTTATTTATTTCTGTATATAAAAAATATTAAACATTATAAAGCTAAATAATATAAGGTTACATACATATTATCATTATCTGTTTTTGAAAAGGAAATTCTTTACTTTAACGGCTGAAAATTGTATTAAACTTTACTGCATATGATAGAGTATCTATGCATGTATCTCTCTTAACTTTTATTTGCGCTGTGGCATCCAATTTGCTGTATACCTAACTTAATTGACATTAAGAATAAACATCTATCTTAAAACTCTCACACCTGACTATATGATGATAAACTAAACAGATGGCGTACTATAATAAATGGAAAGATGAAAAACATATATATTTGAATAAATGTATACTACATACGTAGAAGTTTTTTTTCATCCACACGCGGTTCAAACAGTTATGCTTCGTATACAATTATAGCATGATATCGTCGCCTATAAGCGTTCTGCTGCTCAACGGGAACAAATTAACCTTCGCAATAGTGGTAATGAGTGTAATACAACAAAATGTAATGATTTACAGGATTATGGTCACATATTAAATAAATAAATATTAACCCCAAGTGACGATTGAATCCGTAAACTCCTGTTCAACAGTCAGAGTTATTACCACCAACAGGTCAATTTCACGTAACAAGATGATCACGTAAGCTTTGCTGCAACATCTCTGCCTACCCCGTGAGGAACCTGAATTGATGACATAATAATAATCGCGAAAGCTTCTAATTGAGGAGATTTATTATCAAATTAAAATAGTGAGCAAATATTTGCTGCTCGTAAAATACATGGATCAAAATATGCGAAATTATTAGTTAGACGACATCGACGCGAATCGAAATTAGAGCTTTACGTACACGTACTAACATGTATTTATAATATGTTTTCTCTAAACAAGCAGCTCATTGGGATCGTTCGACGTGACGTGTTTGCCAACTGCGAGCGCGCGCGGCGCAGCCTCCTATCGTGAGATATTCACCCACATGGAAAAATGGAACAACGCTCATGTAAATATTTAGACGGAAAACAAACAATTCACTGTACTAACCAGCAGCGAATTTGTCATGTATCGGTTTTAATTAAGTAATTTAATACAATATCTGAGGGCTTTGTTTGTTAATTGAACTAAATAAAACTGGATTTCAATATAAACTGAAGGCGGAGACGTTTATTAAAACTACGCCTGAATTGTCTACGGCGCGTAAAAAATTAAATGAACAATATATTTCAATTATTGGAGAAGAAATAGTAAGTACTATGACTAAAAAATCACTTTTCTTTCTATATTTATATCATAATTTAATGCATGATAGTTTGGAAACGTACAGAGAATTATTGTCAGTCGAATACCTATATACATTCATAGAGGTAGCCTGAATGGTAGAGTTGTAAGAGATAGCTTTGGTGTAATTAGAGACATGCTAAACGGTGGCCAGGTCAAACGTACCTTTAAAGACAAACATGGTTTTGATGAGCATAGAAGACGTAAATAGATGTCAGGATCTCAGCTGGTCGATTTTCTTCGTCTCTGCCTATCCATATGGGAAAAGACGTGATAATATTTTTTTTTTCACATATTTATATTCAAACAATAACTTCTTTATTATTACAGTTTAAAATTTCTGGATTTTTCCGTAACAGCCTAATTAAGTGTGTTTCATTTGGTCGATGTTCGTAAGCATGTGCGAGTACCCATGAAAGTGACAGGTGTCGCCTCGGGCTGAGCACGTGTCCTGACCGTCAAGAAAAATATAGATAAAAATAGTTCCTGCAATACGGTACCCAAGCCATTTACATATTTACATTTATCGACCGGTCAGTTGGTGCAGTGGTTAGTGAACCTGGCTGTTTGCGCCAGAAGCCGTGGGGTCGAGTCTCACCCAGGAATTTAGGAACCCTATATTTGTGTGTGAGCATAAGTATTTTTCTGTCTCTGGGTATAGAGAATATCTAAAGTATGTATATATGACCGCCTCGTTGGTCGAGTAGTTGCAAGCGTGACTGCTAATAGAAGTTTTGAGTTCGATTTCCGGGTTGGGCGCGATTCGATTTTTCTAACTTCGATTTTCTAATAGAAATTTCTAGTAGCGACTCGAAATCTGTATCTGTGCCCGTAGTTTAGGAATAGGCTCACTACCTAGTTCTCGCTGATATGGTTTATCAGCCGTCTGATTACCACAACACAACGTCACTTGACGCTTACTTCGGGATTACGTGGTCCTGTGTGAAGATGTTTCCAAAACATTATTATATAGATATTGCTATTCAAATACAAGTCTTTGGTAGTTAATATATGTATAGTGCTATTATATTTTCGAGTAACCTTTTCATAAGATTTTTGCAAATGTAATTATCTTTTATACGCTGAAGAAGTGGCTAGGGGTTGATGGTGTAAAATAAACACCGTTAGCTAAACACTTTCGCGGTAGAAATTTAGTTTCGTCACATTTACTTTGTACTCAGTGTACTAAGTATGAGTTTACATTATAAGGCACACAATAGCTCGTGGACAATGGCAGAAAGAAACCCGGAGAGCACTATTAGGGCTGTTTGTCCAGGCTCCGGTATACACTCGTGAGGCGGCCGACTTATTTCACGTTGAAAGAACGGAGCCCTTAATAAGTTATAGCGGTTAGATATTTTTATTACGAACGTAGCCAACTAATGGACGAAATTCCTGTATGTTTAGGCGCAGGTGTTGCCTTTTCAGGTACAAAATAATACGCGACACTTACATAAATTCAAAATAATATTCAAGATTGTAACTTTTTATTAGGACACATAAAAGAAATACCTAGTAGTAAAGAAAAGTAAAGAAAATATTTTCGCACAGAAAATGTATGCTGAACACCAATGCCGTCCACCTATTAGAAAATGATCAGAATCCCTTAAAGTTTTTTTAGAAAAATCCTTTTGAAGACGTTCAGAGAGCTTATGTTAACCATGCGTTTCACGAAAATTTATTATTGTTACAAATTCATCGAATCAGGTTCTTTCCAGGGTTGGCACAGAACACCGAATGCCCAATACCTACATATATCCTTTCATACGGGTAGGTACATACATTCCGTGCTTCTTCTTCTTCAAGTATATTTAATAGAATCTAAACATTCTCACATTAATAAGAGACAACCTTTCTTAATTCTGTCAAAGCAAATATTTCACGAGCCATCTGTATTATTGAATATAACACGGGAATGGTTTATGAAATATTTTATTGAAAAGATGAGAGTCGAAATTGGAATCCTGCGTATTTGACGTAACAAAGCCAATTTTAATAACAATTTTTAGCCCAATTAAATTAGTTATCGGCATATCGCGTGGGCGGGTGACTGGCACTTATTTTATATAGGTAATAATGATAAAAATATAACACAAGAACGTGTCAACGATTATATAAGCAGATAGAAATACAAACAAAACATGAACTGGCTAATGAGGTGTCAGATATCTCCGAAACCGGCGTGCATGTTTGAACAGAATGTAAAGTTGAAAAAGCATGATAGGTCTATCCCGCAAGGATTCTGGCGTGAAGATATACATATATACCTGTATAATTTATCTGTATTCGAGTTATAATTCATGAAAACGTTGTCGCGGACAGGCGTTAGTAAAGAAGCCGTGAACATATAAAGTGTGTTAATTTAAATGTTTTAAGTACTAACTGGTAGCACTCGTACCTACAGTTACGTTTATGTCATGTTGAAGATTACAAATAACATAAAACAAATTATGTTTATTTCCCCGAAGGCGTAGGCACAAAAGTGTAGTATACTCCTACGATTCACCAGTTATTTTCCACATCCGGCAATACAATACTACTAGGAATCCCTAGTTAGAAAAACCTGATTGTATCCGATTCGGGGTTCGAACACAGTACACCTCCACAACCACTTGACTAACGAGGCAAGCACTATTATAAGTGGATTAGATTTAACGCCAATATATGGTAAGACGTATAGTACCATATGAAGTATGTACCTATATCAATATGCCTAAGATGGCAGGCCTCTAAATCTATAATTACATCGGCGATGCCCCCAAGCAAGTGTAGGTCAACCTAGTTATTGTTAACTGGATTTTATCGATAATTATTGTTACAGCTAGCGCTAACCGTTACAACACTGTTTTCGATATTTGCTTAATCATCATCATCACCATTATCAAATCTTTTATCGTTCCACCGTTGGCCAAAGGTCTCTTGTCACCATGAAAAGGGTGATGTCCACAGTTTGCCACGCTGATCCATTCCGGGTTGGCAATTTAGCACGACTTTGCCATTATCGTTGTAAAATCAAAATAGTCAAAATTAAACAGAGAGCTTTTTCATGAATATTGCTAGACTTCATGCTTATTTATGAATTTATTCAATTTCGGTTAATTACCTCATCATGTCTTTCTATGAAACATGAATATTTAATGTCAAATATGAATAATAAATTTCAAAATTTTATTTAATGAATATGAAATATAGGTAAGTAGGTCAATAGATACGCTTTCATAATAATATTTTAACTCTCCCAATTGTTCTGTTAAAATAATATTGAACTTTCAATTTCACTATTATGTTCTCAGCAAGAATTGTAGAATTACAGCGAAAATAAATAGCGGGAAATGATTCGATTCTATTCTTTTAAGAATATGATATTTGAAATGTTCAGAAGTTTAACGTGAGAGGGTGAAATGGACTAATTGTTAGCTCAGAGTACCTTTTATTAATATTGAGGTATATTGGACGGTCGCCGTGAATTTATAAGTTAGAACACGCCGGAGGTGCTGTTCCGAGAAAGTTATACGTCAACAAATCAATCTTCAATAAATCGCCATACTATGAAGTTTTTTCATGAAGTTACATTTTTAGATACATATGTATATCCGCAGAAATGTATTACTATTATATTATCACGCTAGGTATACTTCGGGGTAGGCAGAATGCTCCGATTGCTCAGAAGCTTGTCAGAATTGCAAGGATAGAAATATTTGGCACTCAATACTCACTGTCTAGCCCTAGACAATGTTAAACTTTAGAAACAAAGTGTTTAATGCCATCTTTCTTTCATGAGCCACTAATATCTATTCAATAAAGAAAACGACCGTTCAGATTAAATCACACCTACACTTAGGTTAATATTTTAATTAGTAACAAACGTTTTCAGCGAGATTTATTATTTCAACAGACAACAGTTGGGCAGAAAAACGATAACAATTTCACTTAAAGATTGCAGTCACGTAAATTAATTAAGAAATCCTAATTTTCATCTTCGAAGTTTCACGAAGGAAAGTTTGGTTTATATTAATGTTTATTTATTCATCAAGTTACAATCCAACGTCACAAATTATTGTATATTGAATACTTCTTAAAACTGCGCCTCGGCAAACGTAGTGTAGGACGCTATCCGGCACGGTGGGATGATGATCTGCGAAAGGCTGCAGGCAGATGCTGGCTGCGACAAGCCGAGGACAGGGTGCGATGGCGTTCATTGGGGGAGGCCTATGTCCAGCAGTGGACTGAGATAGGCCAATGATGATGATGAAAACTTCTTAATATTTATACAAGATAACAGTAAAATATTTGACTTGGCCGGCAACGAAATGGCAACTCCTCTGGTATTGTCTGCTCTTTGGCAGGTAAAAAGAAAAAAGTCTAAAAACTTTTTATTTTTATAAAATGTCAACCATTGCTATGCTAATGATGTTGAAAGAAAATTCAAGAGGAGGCGAAACGAGTAACTTAAGCCCTATGATGTTATCATACATATATGTACATTGTACATACATATACTATAAGTTTAGACGAATAGTTTTGCGGTGGTTCTAGTATTTGGGTAAACTAACATGATTCCCCTTTCATTTGATATGGGACATTTCTGTTGCGTAGTTTCAAGGGGAAGATTACGTTTCACAGCTTACGTTACCTCAACATCGTCTAGCGAGAATACTAATGCGTATAAATGCAAAAAAACATCACGCCTGTTTTCCCGAAGGCGTAGGCGAAGTAATGTAGTACAATCCCATTATTCATCATTTATGTTATACGTACCACGATCAAATAGACAGTGAGCCTATTCTATTTTAATATTCGAATAAATGTATTTCGATGAAATATTACTGTTAATTAATAATTCACATTCTGACAGGAGACCTGTATACAATAGTGGAATTGCAGTTGATGATGGCGATGATGATGAGATAAATCTCAATGAACACAAAAATATGTCAACAATTTGCTAGCTTTATTTTGCATCTGAGTCTTTGAATCTGAACAAATTAATTATCATATCATAAATAAATTATTTGTATAGTTGTGTTCAGAAACTTGTCAACGAATAACTTTAAATGTGCTAGTTACTAGCACAAACAAAATCTATATATAGCGCTACTGTGGAGGCTTAGGGAACATTGGATATTTGTTTTGCCAAAGTAAAGGATTACATTCCTTGTGATTATTCAAATGATTTTTCATCCGCTGCGCAGTTCGCGCGGCGGTCCCGCCGCCCGCCCGGTACAATTAATGCGGACTCACACACATTGAATCCGTCTTTATCGTCTAAGTTTTAATCAAAATTATCTCTGTCCTCTTTTATGTGTATACACAGCTTAAATCACTCCTTTTTAATAGCTATTTATTCATAGCTTATCCTTAACTCACAAAAAAATATTATAACTTCGAACCTAAGGAAATTTGCCGCTGTATAAAACTGTACAAATGTGGAAAGTTACATACAGTTTTTATAACTTTGACAGTATTAAATAACTGAAATAATACTTGCAATATAACTACAAAATATTTGGAACATCAAATCGACAATGACTACTAAAAATAATAAACAAAATTACTGACGAATGCCGATATATAAAATTTGTTACTGATTATTGCCTCAAATTAAATAGAACAAAATAACGCAGTTAAATATAAACAAAACGTCATAAATACGAAAAGATGTACAGACATAAAGCGTTCGTATATTATATACTATATGAATACCAGACCTCGCAAATATTGAGAACGAATGCCCAAAAGTGCGGACATCCGTTGTAGTTATATAAATTTAATTAACACGAGTTCCGTAAAATTAGTTTATTCTCACACTTGTTGTGTCCGCGGCGACCGAAGTTTTGAACGAGCGCGTTGTCAACTGCAAACCGTACCCACTGTTGGAATATTCATGAGTATTGGAGCGAATTCGATATCCGACGGGTTAGCGAGGACTTTTACATGTGTACGTGCGAATCAAACGTGACCACTCATAATTAAGACATGATCACAAACGTGTTAAGATACAAGCGTACCAAAGCAGTGTTTGTCTAACATGGTGTATAGATGGTGGACTGCCTCGTTTGATCAAGTGGTTGCAAGCGCGGCTACCGATCGGGAGGTCCTGAGTTCAAAACCCGTATCGGGTGCTATTGGATTTTTCTGATTTAGAATTTCTAGTAGTGATTCGGAGTCTGGAATTGTGCCCGGTGTATAACAATAGGCTCCTTACCTATTACATGGGACTTAAACATAACTGGTCGATCGTGGGAGTGTACTACACTTCTTAGCCTACCCCTTCGGGGATTACAGGCGTGATGTTACGTGAGTAGATGCTGCCGTCTACAGAAAAGCTACTTCTAAAAAGTGTTGTATCGTGTTCTTACCCCTCACTTGTCATTTGTATTTTATCCGTGATACAGCGTCAAGAAGGTAAGAAAAACGTTATCGACAATGATTAATTTCGACTATTTCATATCGACTTTTGTCTGTTTTCTAATGATACACCTTCCTGAATGTTCGTCGGATCGAAATATTTATATCGGTGGGGATCGCCCACTATAACAGTACACAAATATGTTGTACATGCAATTACATAACACAAAGACTCGTAAATGAAAATGAAAGAAATATGACAAAATGTTCAACAAGACAAAGTGAGAAATTGCTGGACAAATTAAAAACGACCCTTGTATTTAATCACTTGAATTTGAATATTGCAAGAAATATATGTATATTTCAGTACAAACTATCATCCATACCGATTGAAACATCGGTAGTTTGTCGATTGTGCTAAATCGACGACCATGAAGCATTGAAACAGGTTGGCTTGTTATAACAAGCGAGGAACCAAAAAAATGTTGGACAGAAATAAAGTTTTTAACGAAGTCTTTTGTTCACGTTCGCTACAAATTTAAAGCTAAGTATCGTGTTTCATGGAAAAAAAATTCCGTCTAACATAAAGTTGGGCAACAAAATTATATGGAAATTCGCGGTCGACAAAAATCTAGGGCACTTCAAAGTAAAAAATTCTTATTCAAAACCGCCAATGTTTGGTGACTTTTGTGATGTTGCTGATGTTAGCCGAGCAGGAGATCTATCAGCAAATGAAGAATTTTTGTTCTCTACAACTTACGCCATGTCAGAAAGTGTTACGAGAAGTTTACGAAATATTTCAATTAAGCAATTTATAAGGTATTCTTTGCATACTTTATGTATAAAAATTGTCGTAGGATGTACGCAACAGCATTATTTTCACCATTTATTCGAGATCTCTTTATCGTGCTTGAAGGACAGGATATAAACTGTTATAACTAAACCCATTATATCCTATCCTTACGCCAATGTAACTAATGAATGGTTAAAAAATTCCTTAGCACCTGCAACAAAGCAAGCTTATACATACCTATCTGAAAAGATATCCTTTCTTGTACTCTGTCATTATCATACATACTACTATTGAAGCATGGGTTCTAATACGTTCTTTTCAATTGGATCGTATTACCAAAGGCTTACAACGCCACACCTGTTCCCGGTATTGTAATATACTAAGAAATGTCATTGGCGTGTTCGTTGAAGGATTGGAGCGATAAAAAAAATTAAATTTCCCTTTTGAATATGGATTATTCATGAGACGTAACAAGCCGTCCCGCCGGATGGAGCGCAGGAAACGAACCCCTGATCACAGATCCAGTTTTAAATAATGTAAACACTGTAACACCCTACTTGGCGCCTCTAGTATGATATACGTAGGTATATTATAAGCGCTTTATTGTAGCCAAATATCTATATCATTGCAGTCTTGGTAACTTTCTATTACATTCACCACCCGCTCCATACATACCTTATTATATACGACATGTTACATATACGGACGAGATAAGAAAAAACGTATCGATTTCGTTTGCACACATACGAGTACTTCTCTTGTTATTTCCTCAGTCGGTCATGTTTGGCACTATTTTGTTATTGCGCTTCGGCTGCGGCCAGATCAGCATGCACGACATGACAATTCTAGCATAAACACTTTTTCCGAAGTGCCCCAGAGGATATCAAAAAGAGAAATACATTTAACATAAACTCTGAATAATATGTAACACACGCACAGCGTACATGAATTTCAGATTCAGCTTCATAATCATAGTCTGCCTACTGCGTAAGGCCACTCCATAACTGTATAACAATAATAAGGCGTGACGGACAGTTCTCAAAAAAAACTTGAATAGACAACATTGTCAAATATAAAAATTATTACCGTTGTTTCGTTTCAATTATTTCCATTTCATTGTTGTTTATGTTTTTATAATACAACTTCCGGGCGCCTTCGGACGCATTAATATATTATATTATTTGGCTTCCTTTGTTACGACCTAATGAATTATGTACGCCGAGACAATAAGTGTCAACTTTTCTTTTCGGAAAATGATGTGAAATCAACACGGGGCTTATTAAATCGTTTGATATTTCCTTTTCATGTATTCGTCTATACCATGTATCTGACACGCCAAGGCCCTTAGGATGTAGGCAGAGCACCCCAAGTGCCTCTATCTTTGCAGACCTGATATGCTTCTATATTCATTACTCTTTTCATACACGCATGTCTGTTTTGGAAACTCCTGATTCCCCCGGTAGCTAGTAATTGACCTATTTAGTCGAGACAGGCGAGTCTTGATCTCCCTTTGCGCCTATCTTTGCATCTATTCAATGATATAGTGGTTTGATGTAGAGAAAAACATCCAAGTACTCATTCACTTTTCTGTCTAAAAAATCATAAGTTTAATTTCCTAACAAAAAGCTGCTTCAGACCTTCTATTTTGGGCGACGTTCATAATTCATACGATCTAATTAGCGTGTTCACCGAGTCACCGAATACTTCATTATTCTTCTCTCAGTGCAGCACCCAACAATCCCACAGACTACGTTTATCACGAGATGTCACATGAAATTTAAACTTCAAGGCGAAGTTTGTAAAAGCATACTAAGTAGCTTTTAATTAATTACAGGCTTTTGATGGAGATATCAAATGTCGCTTTAATTTTAGGGTATTTTCATCTGAAATGTCTACTCCATCTTTATTTCGTGTTGTATGTTAGCTGTACAATTCTGTTCACGCCTGTGTTGAGTTATATGTACTCGTACAATAGATATATTTACGGTTCAAGTAAATTCTTAACAAGAGTTGTATTAAATACTGGTCATGAGTAAAATAAGGTAGTAAGTATGATAGATAATTTTAAAAAACGTGAAATAATGTATTGATGTTGATAAATGCTATTAATATCAAATGAATTCTATTAATAATATGGCAATAGGTACACCACCTATTCCATGGGACTTAAACGTAACTGGTGAAACGTAGGAGTATACTACACTCCTCTGCCTACCCATTCGGGGATTACAGGCGTGATGTTACGTTTCTTACGTTTAATATTGAATGTTGGTAACATTGCAATCATTGTATATAATTGTTGATGATTTGTAACTCAATTATCATTATATAAAATATCACGCAAGTTTAACTCACAACAATAAGGAAGATCTAGAAAGATAATATTTTAATAAACTCATTCTATTGTCATCTTATCTACATTCTATTAGAGTTTACAACATGTCTAAGCGATAATTGAATCAATTCAGTTTAAATTCGGCTCGAATGAAAATGTAAGTAGTAAATTGGGGTTTAAAATAGGGAACATTGTGTTATAATTAATTAGACATACAGCGAAGTCGCCTACAACTAGCAAAAAATAATTTCGTTTTTTTTTACTTTGTTTTTCATTTTGTCGGTTGTTTTTTATATCTTCTTGGATTTAATTCCAAGTTGCATTTTCATAAATTATATTATTTAAATCCACATTATCATAACAGAATAGGATTCAATCCATCGTCTGTTCGTCAATAGCGCGAAACTTTCTCTAAGGATTAAAATGGGACCTTATGGGATTCCAAGTTTGGATGCAGGACTACTACTAGTTTATGGCCTTTACTACTTATGTAGGTATTCTAAATTTAAATTTTAAGTAGGTTCTGACAGATCAAGAACCATTTATCAAACGATTCTAAACCAATATTCACAGTGCAATAATTAACTCAGCTAACGAAGCTACAGGCAGTACAGGCTTAATGATTAAAATTATGACTTTAATAATTTGACAATTCCGTTTAACTATATACGTAATTTGTTTTAGACCGCTGTCACAGGGGTGTTAGCCGGCACCCTCTTCAACAGATAACCCTTGTAATTAATATTTATTCCTAAGTATAACCCCTTGGGTTTTTATTTAACTTTACGCATAAACATACAGAAACCAAAAACTTTTCCAAGCAATACCTTCAGAAAGAGTTTTCCGTTTTCCTCCGCGTATTTCACTCGACAATTATACTTACAGTATTTTTATACAGATCTGATGTTCCTTTCCCAAATATAAGACGAGAGAATATTTCATGTTCGACGTAATGTAACCTATATTTGTTCTGTTCTGTGTATTGCGTTGATTACTCTGTTTATTACCATTAAACAAGACGAAGAAGGAGAGTACCATAATGAAGCGTAGCATGTGGTAGTTTACAATCATAGTAATGTAGCCTAAAGATATCGGACATCTGTTTCAAATCTAACCCTTGTCGAGCAAGTTTGTAGCTTTGTTTGTAACTTGTTGTCAGCTTGGCTCCGTTTGTTACATCACTTGTCATATTACATACTACACGATACTAGAATTGACCTAAATACATGTGGATATAATTGTTTACAAATATTTTGTGATTTCCGGTTAATCTATAATTTAGTTCGAATAACAGTAATTATTAGCTGATGCCCGCAGCTTCGTTTGCGGTGTT
>DWME01004119.1:0-16858 GCA_018244795.1 Parelbella ahira ahira
TAGCGAACTGTATGTAATTAGTATTTAAGACCTACTTGACCTATATTCACAAATAAATATATTGAATTGAATTGAATGGTTTTCGTTTATTCCGGCTATTCATCTATCTCATTTTCTATATTTTCTTTTTGTATTGTAAATACTATAGGACCGCTCGTTGTTGATGGGCAGCGCACATTGCTTGCAGAGTGCTGCCAGTACGCCGTGGTCAACAGCATCTTCCTGCACTTTAGTTTAAATTGGATAATTGCTGTGTATAGCTATTTTAAAAGTCACCATGAGCTCAGTGAGACCGAATTTTCTTGTTTCCTATACTTTCAACAAGTTTGTGTTATCGAACTTAATTTCTCGTTTATACAAAGGTATACATCAGTGAGTACTGATTAATAAAATTCTTCAAAATTCTTTACAATTTTTTTATTTATTTCCAACCTTTCCATTTGTCTTTTGTAATAATGTGCACGGTTGTACACATAGAACACAAGAAGAATGCAGCTCGCCCCAAGCTGTTCGATCGCGCAATGTTTCATGCAATATCTGTACCTAAGAACTGTTGTTTCATTGGTTAATAGACCTATTATTTCGGAGTATGAGCGTAGATTCCATTCAGCATGAATATTAGGATAATGACATTTTTTGGCATAGTGTAAAATGTCTATGTAGATGTTAAACAGTACAGTGTTAAATTTATACAATTTACAAAGTTTACATGAACCTGTTGTCATTCAGTATCGGTTCTGCCCATATGAGACGACCCAATATGTACATCGTATTATCGTACTATATGACCTTCAGAGGGGTATCAAATGCAACTAGCATGATTTGAAAGCATGTGTGACTTGACGTGTCTAAATATATAAAGTATTTAATAAAAAAAAAACAATTTGGAGATGCGTAAAAGTAACTTTATTAATGACTGAAACTAATGTTTCTCTAACGCCCTTATCAAAAGGTCGTTAATATTAGTTATCAGATTTCTCGGGTCCATCACCAAACCAGCCGTAACCATGGCGTTGGAGAATAGCTGCTGCGCGACCATATTTGCTAGTTCCTTGTCACTAGACAATAGTTTGTGCAATTTTTTTATTATGGGATGTCTGTGGAACAGAGAACATGATTAGTAAAGAAAGCATACCTCTGGAATTTTATTACAGCTTTGCTATTGAACACTATTTAGTGTTAATACTCACTTAGCATTAATCTCAAGTTGAGGTCTGAGCAGAGCAAACCTATTTTCTTCGCTCAGATTTTGCGCTTGAGTGCGAATGAAATGCCTAGCGGCGGCCATCTCTGGCACCACTATCACACACGGATGCGAATCCAGTTTTTGAGTAGTACGCACCTCAAATACTTTCCCAGACAGATTAGTTTTCAAAAATGTTATAAGATCATTCACTTGACTCTGTTGTAAGTCGTCACTTCCTGTTAAATGAACATTTTTATTAGTACTGCATTAGTTATTTAGATTTCAACTGTAACAATCTTACATCAATTCTGATATAAGTGACATGACTTTAAGTTGATGTTGATGTAAAGTGACTACATAAGTGACTACTTAACACCAACTGCAACTTAATTGACTAGTCTCATTAAAAAAAAATTCTAATAGGTGTTATGTGACGGGTTGCCCAATAATATTGGCTATACTGAAAGAAGTGGAACCTAGGTGGTCCAAGCATAAAATTTGACTTGCTTAAGGCTAGACTCGGGTTTCATATAATATGGAATTAAACATATTAGCACATATGTATTTGAGTACTTGATAATAATATAGCTTTAATCAGATTTTACTCTCTTTTGATTGATTATGATTAATCTTACCGATTATTGTTTCAGTAGTTTCATTAGCATCTTTTTGCATGTCATTTTCCACAGAGATAAGAGCTCTTCCATTAAATTCTTTCAACTCCAACAGCACCAGTTCATCGTACATTTCGTAACAAAACAGCACTTCGACGTCACGCTTTTTCAAATTTTCATAATAGGGCGACGTTTGAGCCAATTCCCGACTGAAAAAATTTTAAAGCATTTTTAAGCCAGTATCATACTAAACCTTTAACTGTTTTAATTATCCCATTCATAAGAGCATCAGTTCATGTAGTGTTATCTTTCAGATATAATTCAGGTGAAGTGGTCAAAAATAAACGAAGGCGAAGTGTAAGAGAAAACAGTACATAAAAAGGCTTTGAGTAATTAGATTTTATTATTCATAAAAAATCACTATAGAAAAAAGGTTAATCATCGATCAAATTTGTATGATACTGTCCATCTATATCCTAATACTTTTAGGATTGAACATAACAGTTATAGTAACTTTTATATTAAAGACAAAAACGTACAGAAGTGTGAAGAAAGTATTATCAGAAGACCGGAAAAGGAGATTAAGAAACTTGAAAATAAATTTATGTGAGAAAAGTGTTCTTGTGTCTTTCGAGATTCCATAATATGTTATTAAACAAACCTGGGAGCCGCTAAATAATAAATAGCTCTTTGATCTCCTTTCTGTCTAGAGCTGTAGTCTGATAGAGATGTTTTAACTCCACTTTCTAATTTGGATGATTCAAAGCGCAGCAGTTTTGCAATTTCTTCCTGAAATACAATGTGATTGTTAATTTTAATTTAATAATTTTATAAAAAAAAAAATTAAAAATTTAATTTAATGATTTCAATAATATTAACAGATTAGCAGTTGGGTTAACTTATCATTGAACCAAGAAGTACATGATTCAAATTAATTAAAGGTTTTTATAATTGCATTTTTATATTTATTGTATTATTATTATTATTAAGACATTATTTTTTATTGTATTTACTTCAATTTATAACAATATTTTACCTTTTCCAGAGGACTCTGTCCAGTCACAATACCTTCTTTCAAAAATATTGAATAATCCTTGTAGAAAGCATCATAACCAACTGGGTCCTTGTTCGCCATGTCTACCATAAACTTGAGAAAACGATTAGTGAGGACATGGCGCAATTTTCTGCAAAAAAAATTAATAATGCAATATCAAATTAATATTATTGTAATGACAATGTTTCTTGCCCCTAAGAGACCTGATGTGATGATATAATAATGATATTGCAATTGTGAACTTACACAATGAGAGCACTGTTCTGTAACAATTCCCTACTTAAATTTAATGGAATGTCTTCTGAGTCCACTACACCTGTAACAGAAAAGTTGAGTCTATTAATTCAAAACAATTTTTTTTCAACTAACTTATGTCAACGACTATGTGCCGTAGAATAGATGCTTCGGGCAGCATTTTTAAATTTTTAAGATACTTCAATTGCATTTCACTATCCTCAACTATTTCATCCTCATGTAGGTCATAATTTCAAAAATGCTGGAAAAAATATTTATTCACTTCCTATTAAGTAGCTAAATACAAAGTTTCATTGTTTTATTTTTGATAATATCTCCCATACCAACTTTTATACGTTATATAGTTCAACTCCTTCAATTCCTTTATTTGTAATGAAGCAGTTTAAGGGTGAAGAGGTAACATAACAGATAGACATACTTTTGCATTTATAATATTAGTATGGATTACATCTAGTATTTCAGATTAATTAAGAAAAATATATATTTATATTTTTTTAAATTCTAGCCTTAGACATACATGGTATAAGATACCTTTGACAAATCTCAGCCATTTGGGCAAAATATTGTCAGCTTTGCTTTTAATCAATATTTTTCTCGAATACAATGACACTCCAACATCTGAGTCTCGGGATAGTTCAAAAAGACCTGGCTTGCCCTCAGGTACATAGAGAATAGCCCTGATGCTTAAGGGCACATCTGTTTTATAGTGCAGAGTAAATCGTGGCTTATCATATGAGTTACTGACAAATCTGTAGAATTCAGTGTGATCTTCATGTGACACCTCTTTGGGCTCCATAAGCCACAGTGGCTGTGAATGTAAATAAATAGATTAATTATACACAAAATATATTTCGGATACCACCTTACCTAAACAGTCATTAAAACGAATATTTCACATTATAAATATTAAACTGTTGGAATAGTTTATTATTAAAATTAATATTAAAACGAATATTTCACATTATAAATACCTTGATAGAATTAACTTGTTCATCATTGAGGAAAATTGGACTTCCAATAAAGTTACTGTATTTCTTTATAATATCTGTAAAAATTAAAAAAAAAACTTTTTTGTTTTACAATAGCAGGTGCTACGAAATGAAAGCAGAAATATATGTTATTCTACTAACTTTTAACAGTGTCATCATCAGAGAACTCCCTGCAGTCGGTTTTAAGATGGACAACTATTTTAGTACCTATAGGTACATTCTCAACTTCCTGAATCTCATATGTTCCAGAGCTAAATAAGAAACAAAAGTATTCAGTTTTCTATATATGAAAGTGTTCTTTAACAATAAGACAAGGCATTTTAACATACACAAGCTAATTACAAAACCTTTTCATAACACCCAATGAGATTTCATTGTCATAATTATCATTTGTTAAAGAGTGGTGTATCCGAAATATGGTGAAATTATTTTTGTGGACATACATCATTAACTATAGAGGGTCTCAAGCATGATAACAATGAAGAACTTAAGTAAGGAACTCTATATGCTTTAGTTTTCTATGTTTTTAAAAAATGAAATTCATCAATCCATCCTTACTGAAATATTTGGTCTAGTATACAAGTTAACAGGCCATCTGATGATATGTGGTCACTGTGGTTTATAAATATTTGCAAATCCTGGAGAAGGGCCACTGAGTTGCCAGCTTTAAAAAAAAGCTTTTTTTTAATTTTTGTATGTCATATTACTCTAAGAAAACCTGAGAAGGAAGTTATTTCTTTTATAAATATTGGAAACAAACCCATCAGAGCTCCACTTATAACCACGAGATCCAGTCTTACTGCTCCTGGTATAAACCTCTAGTTTGTCACCCACCATAAAAGCTGAATAGAAGCCAACACCAAACTGTCCAATAATAGAACTGGCTTCATCTGCTCCTTTTTTCTTTATCTCCTCAATGAACGATTTGGAGCCAGATCTAGCAATGGTGCCCAAATTTTCTACCAACTCTTCTTTAGTCATACCCATGCCAGAGTCCTGAAAGCATAAAATAAAATGTACATTCTAAATAGGTACAATATTAGAGTATACATAAGCATGTCAATATAGTACAATTATCACATACTGGCACAATCATAAGGGTCCAACATAGAGTAAAGCTGTTGGATGTATTGTCTTTCACAGTTTTCCTCAGCAAGAATGGGCAGTTAAAACTTGGAAATGAAAGAAAGTAAACTGTCAATAAATATAAGTGTGATGTGAGGAAAATATGCTGACATATTAGACATTGGAGACCCACATTTCTAATGTGACACAACTTACAGTATTTGCAAAGGCTACAACTGCCCATACAATATTATTTCCAATTTTCAAGGTCACTTTATTTATAATTTTTATTTACTTGTTTTTTCAATTAATATTAACATTCTTTTTCCAAATTACTTGTAGATTAAGGGTTTTAAATACCTGGAAAGTGAGGGTCCTGTCCTGTTTGTTAGTTACCAGTCTTATTTCCAAAGCTCTGTCAACATTTTCCAGTTTAAGTGAATCAGGAGCGCTAACACTTAAGTATCTGAACTTTTCTAATGCATCACTTGCATTAGAAATAAGTTCTCTAATAAAAACCTGAAATTATACATATTATATGCCATCATCATCATAAGCCTATCTCATTCTACTGCTGGACATAGGCCTCCGCCAATGAGCGCCATTATGCCCTGACCTCAGCTTGTTGCATCCAGCGATGGATATCTGGGCTATGTACAGCTACTACAAACATTTAATACTATAATCACTACTATTCCTTGGAATATTTGTTTAAATATATAGATTTTAAGTTTTTGTTTCTTCTCACCTGTATGTCTCGAAGGGGTGGACAGAAGAGAGTAGTATACTCCCACAATCAACCTTTTAAAGGCTATGTCCCACCATGGAATAACATAAATATGCATTTATATCATATTGTATTGACTGTCATGTTGCTTGAATGGTTGCAATTGTGACTGCCTATTGGGAGTGCCTTGGCTCAAATCCCACATTGGGTACAATTGGATTTTTCTAATTTATAATTTCTTGTAGTGATTTAGAGTCTGTATCTGTGCCTGGTGTATGCCAATAGGATCACCACCTATTCCTTGGGACTTAAACATATCTGGTGAAATATAGGAGTGTACTACACTCCTCTGCCTACTAATTCAGGGATTATAGGCATAATGTTGTCACTGTCATTATTATCATATTAAATTTCTAATATTTAATCAGATCAATAGATATGAGTATCACACTAACTTAAACAGCAACATCGTTTCATATTCATTCTCACCTTGTGTTGTTACATTGGGAAATTAATTAACTACATAACCTCAAAAATTTATAGAGATATTTTTATCAGTTTACATTATTTGATAATAGGGAGAAAATAAATGGGACTTCTTCCCTTCTCTTAAAACTCTCCTATTCTAAATATTGAATAATCGACAGCTAAACATTTTATGATTTAAGCTGCCAATAGCAATTACACATACAGTTCTATTTATAAAAAACTATACCTCCTTGTCTGAATATAATGATCTAGCCACAATGTCTAGCAACATCCTTGTTTCAGCTTGAAATTCTTTTTTTTCCACATCGCCTCTAAGCGCCTCAATCGGCTGTTGATCAGAGGCAGTACTGTAGCTAAACCGGAGCGAAGGACCATCTGAAAGTATAAAGCATTTCTGTTAGTATAAATCAATACAGTAATATAATTTAAAGATATTTACATATTTCATCAGACTGACCATGTTTTAATGTAATCGTGATTCCGTTTACATATTTCGAGCTATTCAGAGGTTGTAACAAGATTCTTTTAGCGTATCGTGTTGTTAATCCTAATCTAGCACGCAACGCAGACATTTCGACTATTTGTTAATTAATTTTGCATATACAAAAGTAATTATTACGAATTCCTATTTTTGTTAGATCACAATAAATGAAATTGAAAGTCTGATAGACTAGAAATAAATTGTGAAGCTTCTGAAATAGGTATAGAATTAAAAAAGGTACTACTTCGGCTTAGTTCAAATTGTCAGTGTCAACTGTCAATAAAAAAACAACAAATGTCAACTTTGTAAAACGAAATTCAACCACATCTATAACTTTTTTATGATTGCGATTTTATGCTTTATTAGAATGATTTCTAATGAAAAGATTATTATTTTAAACTTTCGTTATTCTTTGCACGAACTCAGATTCCAACATATTGCAAATAATAATTCTAATTTTCCACCCTTCTAACATTCCACTAATAGAAATGGTTTTCCTCTATAGTCCAACATATAGTTTGGCCCATACTGTCAACATTTTAATAAGTAGAAGTACTGTAATTTATATTACAACCCTTTTCCAATAGGTGTAAATTAAAATCAATAAAAAAGGATAGATAATACCATGGTTGGTTAATAATAATTATTTCGCACATAAGGACACTTTGTTGGCTGTAACTTTTGCTACATGCATTAAAAAAGCGAGATAGTGAAATGTAAAGAAGCGTCGCCGTCAAATGTAATGCGTCAGTCAATGAGTTACTCAGTTGATGTTTCGGTTCGTAAGAAGTAGGTTTCATATTAGATAAATAGTTTAAGGCCGTTCATCACTAGTAAATAATCGTTTAAAATAGCATAAAATAGATGTTTGGCTTTCATAAATAAGGAAAAGTTAACTTTAAAGCTTACTTTAAGCAATTTTTTTATATCATTGAACATATTTTTAGTTAACTGCGGAGTGATTTCAAAACTTGTTGTATTTCAACTTGTCAAATAAAAGTTTTTATGTTATGAAGTGCGAACAGTGTACAAATAAATGATTACATCTTTGATTCTTAAAGCCAGTGTTCAAGTAAATTGAGGTGACTTTGAGATTCGAAAACAGTGTCAATATGAGAAATGTTTTTGAGGTATCCAGGACGAACTTCTTGTACGTTTATAAAGTGTTGTCGTGGTTGCATAGCAGTACCTGAATAGTTGTTTGTAGGAAGTAAGTGAATAGGACTTAAGAATGAGGGAGCATAGGTGAAGAGGATCAAGCACCGTGGAGCACCTGGTGGGAGGCGGCGGCGCGGGCGGCTTGCTGCCCAGCGCCTCGCCCGCCCAGCATCCGCCCAACATGCTTCAACCCATGGAGGAGATGATCCTGCCACCCAAGAGACAAGCTGTCGTCGATCGCCTGAGGTGAGTTTAAGTGCTTTAAATGCAGTGGTTACATAGAAGAGGAAATGCATCTTAACAACATTGTTATCAAAAAAACTGGTCAAACTTTTTTTGTTATTTAAATTATTCTTTATACAAATTCACACTAAAATTAGAACAT
Organism: Parelbella ahira ahira; assembly: GCA_018244795.1. Taxonomy (NCBI): domain Eukaryota; kingdom Metazoa; phylum Arthropoda; class Insecta; order Lepidoptera; family Hesperiidae; genus Parelbella; species Parelbella ahira. The sequence continues at coordinate 8,404 of DWME01004119.1, forward strand.
TTACTGCCTATAATCAGATATTCTATATTTGAATATATTCCGTCTTATCATCAAACAATTTGAATTAGTAATTCCTCTCTGTAGTGTGAAATATTACTAATAATTATGTTAAGATCAATTTAAGGTATGTATTATATAACTATTGATTTTAAATATAATACAGTTAGACCATAGTACCATTAAAATAGCTAAAATGTTACCATTGAATAAGTTGGAGCAGATGTGTTTTACCAGTTTGTTAAATTAACATCTGAATTTCTTCTTTTTCATTCAACACACATTTCAAGTATAAAACTAATTGCATACTCAATAAGATACCAAAAAAACTTATTTAAACTTTCCTATGTGCTAAACTACGCCTTAGCCAGTACTTAGGTTGTTGAAAGCCATTTTGATATAAATAATATTTTAAGTTCATTTATTTGTATTAAAATTAGTTTCATTACCATGTATTATGAAAGATATATATGGGCTAAATTGGAGAAATTATATTTAATTATTCTAACTGGTTTTCACATCTTTATTAAATGTATTTAACTACAATATGATTTCCTGCAGTTCTAATCACATATAGTTCAAACGGGCTTGGATAATGTATAATTTCGGATGACAGATATGATAGATGTATTGTTTTTCCCAATGACAACCATTATCTAGGAGTAATTGTGATCACCTTACCAAACCCCATATTAGACATTACATGTGCAACCTTGCACCTGTTACATGTTATAAGAAGCTGGGTCACATTGCCCTGTATCAGGTTGAAGGGTGTGGTAGGTAGCCTCATATAAAGGCATAAAACAATTTATATTAAACTTTCAGATCAATAATACATATGTTAGTGATCTTCAATATTTTGTGTTATGGATGATACAGTTGTGTTCAATTAAGAATATTTTGGCATAGGCCAAAATATTCTTAATTGAACACATGCACTTATGCATATAGATGCATACACAGAAATCTGATCCCAAACAGTGTCGAGCATGTAGTATGATTATTTAGACAACTTAGAAAATATTTTTTTTGCATTTTGAAACAGAGTATAATTGTACTCATTCTTGTCACTTAATACTTATATATCCCGGATAAACATTGGAACTCTCAGCATTAGGCTCTTCTAAGCAGTTGTTACCACCCACTGACCAATAGGCCAGTTGAATATTTGGTAAAATTGTTACCTTAGACTGGTGACATGTCTGTGTATGTGCATGTGGAGCTCCTGAATGCAGGTGTATGAAATTTAATATGAGATTATAAGCAAATAGACATATCTTGGAACTTTTTGTGGATTTTGTCAGTATGTTTATATCATTTGCTTCAAATTTGAAGTACAAGGAACCCTCCTATAACACAGTTTGCTGTAACACCATTCGTAAATTGCAGAAACCGTCATACAACACAGAATTCTATAACATGGTTTTGTTATAAAACAATAAGAAAACTGCAAAAATCTTTGTGCTCAGATTAAATAAGAGAAATATATTATAATAACTCTATAAGAACTCAAATAATATATATGTTTTAAGACACTAAAATAATGGGTCTCTCTCTGGGTCTCATACAACACAGTTTCACACAACACAGCATTTTCTAGGAACCTACCTACCGTGTTATAGGAAGGTTACCTGTAGATAGAAACAGAAGCTTAAAAATATACTGTGATAAACCGTAAATAGTTGTAATTACAATAAAATACTGGAGGTATTCCTAGAATATCAGACTTTATATAATTACTCTGATATGAATTATCAGTAACAACATAATAAGTTCATGCAGAAATAGATATTATCATTGTGAAACATACAAAATACCTACTTGTAGAAGAATCTTTATGTAGGAACTGTGGTACATGTTAACCATATTATTGCTTATTATATTAAATAAATTGTTTTACAACATTTTTATTATGGTATGTTGTGTTCAAGATTTTTTACCCAAGAATCATCAGGGTACAGTGGTAATAGTCAGAAACCGATTTCAATTTCATTCCTGAAGATGCCTCGGTCAACTATCCACAGTAATTGTTAATGTGCTGAATAGTTTATTGATCCACAATCTTTAGTTTTCAATCTTTACAAAGAGCTACTTTTCATTTTGATGTGTTAAAAGTATTTTTATATCCTTTGTGGCATGTTGACACTTGCTAGTGAAGTGGTTACAAGTTTGCCGAGTGGTTGCTGTTGAGAGATCCTGGATTCTAATCCTGGGTCAGGCCTATTGAATAATCTAGCTTGGATTCTATTGCAGTGGGTCAGCTCTGGATCTGTGTTGTGTATGGCAATAGACTCACCTCCAATTCCATGGTGGGACGTACATATATTCACATAACTGGTGAAACAGGAATGTGCTAAACTCTTCTGTCTACAATTTTGGGGATTATAGGTGTGACATTACTTTTGTCAACTGTCAATCTGTAACTTTTGAAAGGTAGAATTTAAATGTGAGTAGATTGTTTACTAATGATACTGTGATGAGTATGGAGGTTAATTATATGTAAGCATCTCACTATTATATTTGTGTATGTATGTATAATTTTGTAAATACTATTATTTAGAAAGTTATAAAGATTAAAGGGTAAACATTGACACATTGTACCGTGAGGAAGTTACAATTAAACACTGGAATCATTGATGATCTTGTATGAATGCAAATTTGTTTGATATTCAAACAGAATCTTTTTCAATGCCAAAGTATGATGGGAATGAGAATTGAAGGGGCATTCACTGCATTCTCTTTGTTTGTTTAGTAGGAAAATCCTTGAGGTAGTTTCTTGTGAAATAACTTATTTCAATTACATTTTCTTAAAAACATTGTTGTTACAGAATCTCAATTGTTTCATTCTATTAGAAGAAGTAACATAAATTATTTCTATTTGTTTGCAACAACTTTACCTTTATATCTTAGAATGGTGTCTAATTTCAATTCTCAATATTCATCATAGAGATATTATATATAGAGTAAGGAAGACATAAGACTATCTGTAAGCGACAATGTCCGACAGTTAGAAGGAGCGAAACGATCGAGATAATTTATCTCTATCTCTCTGTATATCACTACTGACGCATGAGAATTATGCTAGCGATACCTGTGCATGCACGAGCAGAACGAGACAGAGATAGGTAGCCTCTTTTGCTTTCTCTATTTCTTCGATGGACACATTTTAGGCTGGCTCCTCTGATCTACATGTAATTTATAATAGATGATATTCACACATCTCATTTGATATTTGAATGAATTGGCAATGAGTTCTTAGAGTTGAAAGAAAACTTGACAGTTCAAAACCACATGATGCAAGATGATTGTACTTTAGCATAGATTACCACAGAAATTGTATATACATATGTATAATACCACTACTATTATACCAGACTGCCTCGTTGGTCGAGTGGTTGCAAGCGTAACTGCCGATCGGGAGGTCCTGGGTTCAAATCCATATACGAAACCAGTAAAACATGGAAGTGTACTACACTCCTCTGCCTACCCCTTCGGGGATTACAGGCGTGATGTTACTTTTTTTTGATATATTACCACCAGGAATATTATTATTAGGTAATTCTTAAATTAAATAGCCATATTTTTTAAATAAGTTACGAATTTTATTTTTTAAATAGTTAACAAACATACTTGTTACATGGTAAAATATAATTCAGTACTGTATTTAACTGTATAACATAATATATTTCAGTACTGATGTTAGCCACATTAAATATAAATAATAATGAATGAAGATCATGTATGTGCATTTTATAAGGGGAATGGGAAACCAAATTCATTTGTTGGAGAAAAATTTAAACAAACATGTTTTTTAACAAGTTTTAATCAATTTAATAAATACTATAATCATTCTATTATGAAAACCCTTCTGCTATATATAAGTACAAATCAAAGTAAAAATTACCTTTGAGATATCTCTCGAATTTGATTTTTTATCACATAATATGTATATTCTATTGTAGCGTTCAGTACAAAGGGAACTCTAATGGACAGTGTCGGGCGTATACGATGGGCGAGGCAATGCTAGCCGCTCCAACTCATTAATATTTTTCAGGGCTCGTCTTACGCAGTGCGGTTTTGCAATATCCTGTTGCAGAATAACGTCTTTTCCATTGAAAATTGCCTATAACTCGATTATTGTTTGATATATACTCTATATTCACTTTTAGTCTAGGTGTTAGAGCACTTCGAATTTAACATTGGCAACAAAATTCCAAAAACAAAAGCGTCTTTGGAAATTAAACTCGGCTAAGCAACACTTCGTGGTTACTCATCATCAGTGTTACTGGCTTTAAGAACATTATGAAGATGTCATTTCTTATTATAAGTCATCAAGCGACAATTATTATAATTATTTTATTACACCAAGTCTTTTTCGGCATAGCCGGAGAAGCACGGAATGCCAAATACATATGTCTATCCTTACCGAGTACACGTGCTTCTTCTCCAATAATCACTCTCTTTATACACGCATGTCGGTTTCTAATAAAAAATTAAAAGCGACTCAAAACGCCTATGTTTTGCAGGCTTTACCAATCTCTTGAAATGGACAATCTACCGATGTCGGTTCGGAGCGTGTGACATTTCCTAGACTGCCTGACACAGATACGTTTCCACTTCCGTCCTTAACATGTCATTGTCTAGAGTTGTTGGTCTTCCTGATCGATACGATGCGGAGAGATAAATATTACCGGATCATACTGGACGAACTTAGAAACCCACCGTTGGCATTCACGAACGTCCTGTCCACTTGGATGAACATCGCAGATGGTTTTCGGTCACAAGTGTGATGTTAAACTGTTATCAAGGCATTATCACAGACACATCGCATGTTTTGTAATAAATCTTGTATAAATATTGTCAGTAGTACCCGTACACGCGATACGTACTCGTCGTATGTTCAACATGACAATTTCAAGTTACTTTCATCAAGAAGATATTCATATAATTCGTAATATCTACACACCAATACAGGAGCATTATTTTTAAGTGTGGCACATTTTATGTCTTGAGGAGAGAGAGCGTTGAAATATGGAATAGAGATAAGATCTGGCTGGTGCTCTGTCCTTATATTAAAAACGACCTAAGCTTTCATTCGTGCGGTTAGAAGTGTAACTGACATGCCTTCTTGAATGTAATGATAGAACAAAAATGTTATTTACATGTTTATTAAGCACGAATATAATGCAAGATAAACGTTTCTCTGTTCCACTTTGAAGAGCTATAGCTGTTATATCTCGATACACATCTATTTTTTATATCGCATGTGTATAACAAACTAGTTTCGAGGAGTATCATTGTGGCAGGTATCGGTTGAGGAACCTGGGCCATAACTCGGTGGTGTCAGTGACATTGCGTGACATACAATCGGGAGTTATCGAAGGCGTTGTTTGCGTAGCGCGACGCCGCATCGGCTGGTCAATGAACTAAACAAAAACACACCTACGGGCCCACAGTGAATCGCGCTGTGCCATATCCCCGCGTGCGCGATGCACGCCCTCGGGCTACGCCACTCTCAGACGTGCTGTTTACTTATGATACACATACCTACTTTACCTAGCTGTTGCTTTATTTCTTAATATATTTCATGGTCAATCATATATTACAATAAGCCATAATATCATACTATATCCATCAAATAGTAACAGATGGGTAATTCATGTTTATCATTTTACAATATGCAGTAGCGCCTATGCATCAAATATATACGGGGGTAATTACTGATAATAAAAATCACGTAGAATAATATTTATTTCCCAATATAAAGTGACCTAAATGACGATAAAACGAAGCCAGAGCAATGTTTGTCGTAAAGAAAATTCTTAAGAAATATTATGTATTCACCTACATAAGCGAAGAATAAAAATGTTTATGTAAACAGAGGAACTTTTCCTTCACAAATTCATTTGAATCGATTGACTGGTTCCTTTCACATTTCTAGTTCTATACTGGAATGTGCACGGTTACTTATTCAACAGGGACGTTACATTAGAACCTGTGAGGTGGTTTTATTGAAGTTGCGGAGAAAGTGTCTAGTAACCATCGTATTCGAACTAAAATCGCCTCTATTTAATTACGGTTACCGCCTAGATTCCCTTAAAGGTCCACCTCCAACTAGATCATAGTCCGTTGTCAACAATCAACACTTTTTTTTTTATTGTTTCTCTGCACATTGAGTGAAAGAGATTATGATGCGTTCTACAAGGTAAATGACCTATTTAACCTTTATTATCTTAGTCAGATCTACCAGGTACCACTGCGATGACAACTGAAAATTTTAATTTAAAAATCTGGCTTCGTTTTTCTCGTAATCACCACACTGGGTATACGGGATTCCAATTATTCAGCAAATGCGAATAAAGTATTCCAATTATTCATAAATATCATAACATGAATGTAACGCAATACTATTCAGTTGCTACGTACGTTCGCACCGGGGGAAAGTGCCACATAGATATGTTCTAGCGTACGACGCGTTTTCACTGTACAAACAGTGTCTAAATGCAATCACTACACGCGTAGTTACGGATATCGCTGAGAGCCGAGATGCTCACAGGGCATTATAAATCTTTTGTAGTATTGATGCATTTTGTGAGAGATGGTGATATTATCATTTGTTCCATTGGAAATATAGTGGGGATATTGTTAATACATTATGTACTATATTAAACATATATTAAATATGGGCTTTAAGATATAATGTATTTGTTTAACGTGTTGTTTACCCCGCTAAATTGTCACTTTCGTCACTTATTCCACAGACGTACTTATAAATTGCACGAAAAAATTTGAACTAATTTTAAAGACAGCGTGATACAAGCTTTCATGAAATATAATTATAAATAAATTCCTTACTAATTCTTATATCTTTTATATACCAATGTGATTAAACTTAGCTGTATCTAAATTGGATAATCAGAAATTAAGCAAAACGATTATGTACGTCGTATTGATTTAATATAATAACTGGTGAGTGTCGCTGGCACGTTAGTACTGGCGTGGTCCCGGTTCCGTATGTATTAACTCATTCCAATCCAGCGTAAGACTCAATATAACGACTGTTTGACCAATCACTGTGACTATTGTCGCGTCATCTCGTCTCGTTGTGTCAACGTGTCATGTCAAATTAAAACTGACGCATAGATAATTATCTCGTAAATTAAAGGTTCCAATGACGCCATTTCACTGGTCAGTGTCTTTGCCACTACAGAATTAACGTATCTGCTTTAAATTGAGCGGATTACGCTCGCTTCGCTCCGTTTAGCGGTCCTCGCCCTGGTGAAATTGGCGCACAAATGGCTAGCCTTGTCTCTCAGTATTATACACATATAAGACAACGATGTGACCCCTTGCTCTCGGTTCTAATTTCTGTGTCTCTGTTAAACAAAACAAATAATATAATGCACTACGTAATATAATATATTACGTAACGCGTAATCATAATAAGCCAATAATATAATCCCTTAGTGCCGCAAACTTGTTTTTGGTAAATCGTAAACAAAAAAACCTAATCGTCGATAAAGTTTTTAATATTTAACACACAGTGGTTACGGGTGTAATATGAAATTACATGATAAGTGGCCTCACATTTAACTGCACACGATAAACACACACGAAACAATCACACGTGCGTAGCCAGCGCCGCTGTGAGCGTAGCCGATATCGGGTGACGTGTTCGTCTGATACCGACTGGTTATGCAATCGTGTCTACCGACCGAAAACCTTGCCTAACATTGTTACACACTTCGGTGCAGCCTTTGTTGCGTTACGGCTGATGGATGAAAGTGAGTTAAATACGACACCAGATATTACTATTATCTACATATATTAATTAATATTTATTAAGCTGAAAGTGTCCTGTTTGTGCGTGCTAATCTCTGAGTACCCGTCGCAATTGAAAAATTATTTTTGTGTGTTGTAGTTCGATTCAAGAGAGATGCTGTTGGCTATCTAGAATGATGTTACAACATTTGTAGCATGCTATTTAGACGCACAATTTAGGCGATAACGTAAAATATAAATAATTCGACACTCTGCTCGAGTGTATGTATGTCTATAGTTCGGCGCGGTTCGGCGCAAACTAATATTAATTACATATGTTAATACCACACGAAAAAATAACTAAAAATATTGTTTGAGCTGAAGTATTCTAAATTATCTGTCTGCTGTTTCTTTTGAGTTATACGCGACTGAAACCGTGGAACACAGCTACTAACTACATACTGACAGAAAAACAGACATTTAGGTATATACTTATGTATGTGGTTTATTGGCAATTCTGGTTATTATAGAATGGGATCTGTTTGAGCCAACTTTGGTAACAGATGGGCGTGTTTGGAAATATCCCAATATATATTTTAAAAACGTAACATCCCGCCTGCAATCCCCGAAGGGTAGGCAGAGGGGTGTACTACACCCCCACGTTTCACCAGTTACGTTTAAGTCCCATGGAATAGGT
>DWME01004120.1:0-16858 GCA_018244795.1 Parelbella ahira ahira
GACACTGTGGAAATTTTCTTCGAACTGACTATTGTACTGTATGTCTTTCACGCATTCTGATAAATTATTTGTGAGCGATTGCTTTATTATGGCGTCGCGACTGCGAACCGTAAACCCAGAAGTTACGTTCTTGAAAAATGACATGATGGAATCACGATTTTCACCACTTATTTGAATATATTTCACTAGAATAACGAATCACTTCACATCACATCTTCTTTTATAATAACACTAGCAATTAAAAAACTTTATCAAGCAGTATACACAAATAAACATCTTTGTGTACTTTGACAGTAATGTGACATTTAAGCTGTTTTTCTCGAACAGATAAATTCGCGTACAATTTTTGTTACGGTGACAGAAAAATTTAAAATCATTTGAGCCAAATTAATCATTGAGCCTGAAAACTATTTATTATCCATATCGTTTTATAGTTGGTTTTTGTAATTAGAAATTGTCAAAGAGTCAAGTTCTTGTCTTGTCAAGTTCTTACTGTTTTAAATATTACATCCTTTTTTCATATGCTAATAAACATCCCTCGTTTGCCTAATGATTTAATCGTAATCGCAATTAAGTATTCAGCAAACCGCAGATTTAGTAGAATTTTTATCCTTTGTGTGATGTACAGATTATTAATTACATATAATTAACTAATTATAAATCAAATTTACAGTAAAATGTGTCTACAATAATATACTTTCAAGAAACTCAACGTAATCTATATGATATGTAATCTATGGGTGTCTATTGACATTTACTTTTTGGTGTAACGTCTTGACAGATGGATTCTATTGTATATGGTGTTGTCTATGATTACTGTAATAGATAATCTTTAGAAAAATTTTACACGATGGTCTTGACGAGACTTGATTTAGGTCTAATGGAATTTGGGTTATCTAGATAAAACAAATTGATTAAGTTGACGTGACCGTCCATACAATTATTGTATAATTTATACATTACTACGACCAACAAGTCCACAGTATTTACTTTGATCGAATTGTTTATACATATAGCTAGTGATTTTCTTAGACCGCAAAAAGGAATGTTTCATATTTTTTATTTATTATTATTTGTATTTATTCCATACAGTTTACAAACTTTCACGAATAAGGCTTGGACATTTGATAATAATGGTCAAGGTAAGCGGGAATCAATAAAATTTATGACCAATTCGTACTGATTTTCTTTTATTTTAAAAACAATTTCTTCCTCGATAGAATTATTACTGTGTCGTAAATGCGGAGCAGACGTGGCGGATTCGCACTATATGTTCAGTAAACAGAGCCCTGGAGCTCAAAAAACCGACAAACAAAATTTATTTGGCCATCAGAATGTAACAGTTCAAACTCTGGTCAACCCGTTCGGTGTTAAGTTCGATATTATTACTATGGAGAAAGCGAGATGTAAAAATATAGGATCTGTAAGTATATAAATGCAATTTTTTAAATTGTTATTCACTGTGTCAGACTCCTCACTAATAGAACCACATGAACTCTTGTCATTAGAATTCTCTATTCTTATAAAATACAATGGATATCACTGACCTGCTTACACTTGCTATGATTATTCACGAGATCAGCAAATTATATTAGCCTAGAACATTGTAACAGACGAAGATTGCCTCACTCCAAATAATAATATCAGGTTCTGTTTAGCAGCACTGGTGATTTCACTCATAATAATCTTTAATTCAGCTTATTTACTATGAATGTAGGATTCAAAACAAAATACCGATGTTGGAGTTCCTATTTCAAATCAAATGTTATAAAAGTACCATTAACTTATTTATTTTTGGGTTTAATTTTAAAAATACAATGTTGAAAATCATTACTCTTTTTCCTATCAGCTGTGTTATTATTATACCGAGGCATTTTTGATTCTAGAACCAAGGTGCTGATTCATGGTTTCCTGGATATACCTGGCGCATCTGCACTTGTCCAAATTGTGGCCAACATCTTGGCTGGACATTTGAGAAGTCTTCAGATACTGAGCATACACTTGACCAAGAGAAGGATGATGTTAAAGCGTTCTATGGGTTGATTTTAAACAATGTATTAGGAGAAAATTGTAAGAATGTTTCTATTATATAAAAAAAATTGTAACATCACACCATTAAACCCCTGAAGGGGTAGGCAGAGGAGTGTAGTATACTCCCATGTTTCACCGATTACGTTTAAGTCCCATGGAATTGGTTATGAGAGCCTATTGCCATTCACCGGACACCGATCCAGACTCCAAGTCACTACTAGAAATTCTAAACTAGAAAATCCCCTACAGTACCCAACTGGGAATTTCAACTTAGGACCTTCTGACCGGCAGTCATGCTTATAACTGCTAGACCAACGAGGCAGTCAGATTCTATTATATAATTATTAATAAAGGCTCTAACTTTAGCTGAGCTATTGTTAATATTTTTACACCAAAATTATTTTCAAATAATCTTGCACACATTTTATTTTTTTAAAGCTTCCATCTCATCCCTATCCACATATACTATATATATGCACAATTATATAACGTTTTATGTTTTAGTTACAGATTCCCTCATCACAGTGCCGAAAATGTACAGAATGTGAAGATACATCAACATAAGAGTGATAATGCAATTGAACACTAGCAATATTTGTATGGAAATGACTGATAAAAATACGTTATAATTTTTAATGTTAAATGATTTATGAAATAAAAAAGTTTATTGTTTATACAAAAGTTGTTTTATATTAATGCACTCGAATAACAAAAACTTACAGTTAAAAAAAAATCAAAAATTTTAGTCATATACTTAATGTAAGAATTATATAACTACAGCTGCAACACATTACTATTTTCTAAACCTAAATTTATTGCTAACATCCCATCAACAATGTTTATAAAGTAGTAAGAGAACAATACAGAACTTAAAAATGCTCTTTAGTCACTAACACAGAAAAAAGATATTTCTACATAAATATAATCTTTTAATTTTCACACTTACAATTAGATTTTCATATGATCATATTTTTAAGCTGGACTTTCACTTAACAAATAGTATGAGTTCATTTCAACTCGCATATGAGTGGAAACTTTATTCACATCTTAAGTCACATGTGCATAAACATCAGGATTGCGCAAATCTCTGGTGCAATGTCTGTATGGTAGCTGAAGGAGTTGGTGTAAAATTTAACTCGACCCCAGCTGGTTTCTCAGATCTCAATGTTTCCTCAGTTTTTCCTTGGATAGCTGCTATTTCTTGCTGAAGTACAGGATTCAAGACTCGTTTATTTACAAATTTTTTCCCTACACCCCTATTAGAGCCTCCTTGCCTTCGACCTCTGCCTCTAGATCGCATGGACCTTCTACTTGAATTGGACTGATTAGAATTCATTGACTTAACACTGCCGGGACCTCTTCGTCCATTGTATCCTCCCAGCTCATTATTCAACTGATTCAAACTTTGTTTATTTAAATAATTGGTACCTCCAATACTGTTACGGCGTTTTCTTGCAAAGTCATTAGGTACGCTGACTGTGAGCTGTGGTCCAGCACTAAATGAGTTAGTCCTAGACGGGTTTGCTGAGTTAAAGGAATTAGTTCTAGACCTTGTAAATGTCTGTGATTGTATAACATGGTTGTTCCTCATCATATTTTGCTTTTGTTCTTGAAGTATTCTATCTGATCTTAGTCCCACTGAACTATATCTGTTTCTGGTGCTAAAGCCTCCCCTCCCACGTTTTGCTATACCTCGTTTAGCAAATGCCAGTGGTCTATTATTTGGTGTACCTCGTCTAGTGGTCACACCAAGTCTGCTGTGCACACTTCCTTGTAAGGCTGAATTATCATTTACCCTCCTAAGCCTGGTCTGTATACCACCTAAAAAAACAGAATTACTAATTAGAAAATTATGTCAACAAATCATTCAACTTAATTTTAGCTCTCAGATTTTTTATCACTTCCGTGCTAGAAGCATTAAAAACATTAGGGATGTTTATTGATTTATTGCTTCACATAAAAAACCAGTGAGAGTTATAGATATTATCAACCAGTTCTATAAAGTTGTTGGACTGTGGCCTTGTTGATGATATACTTATGCCCCAAGGGTGATTCAATATAATGTATTCTCTTCAATTCATTTTTGATCTAGATATTAAGCACTATTGAACATACTGATTATCTGTTCTAAGAGTAAAGGTTCTAGTAAGCAATCAGCAGCAAAATAATTTAAGGAACAAAATGTGATTCACACATTACACTCTTAAAGTGGCCGCATAAATATAAAAATAAAATGTAAAAAGTTGAATTGCTTATACTTAGTACACTTTGGTAGGCCAACAATGAATAAAACTGTGTTAAAAATTTTACAATCACCTCTGTTACTTCTTGTTAAGGCTGGCATATCGAAGAGCTGGTTTTCTAGTCCTGCGCGACCTTTAGGAGTTACGCCTCTGAACTGTCTGGAAGCAGACCTTGCTCTAGAGTTTGAACGACTTCTTTGGCGAGAACGAGAACGTGATCGTGATCGGGAGCGCGACTGAGACCGGCCCTGGGATCGAATTATAGATTGTGAGCGACCTCTGTTCTGACGGCCCCGAGATTGAAAACGACCACGGGTCTGGAGACGCCCACGAAGTTGTGAGCTTACACCAGACTGGGAGCGAACATTAGGGCCGCGAGAGCGGGAACGCGACCGGGACCGCGAACGAGAACCACCCCGAGCACCATTCGTCTGTCCTCCTCTGCCACCCCTTCCACCCCGGCCTCTTCCACGCCCTCTGCCGCCACGGATTTCACCTCGACCACGCGCATTCCCACCTCTCCCTCGAGATCTGCTTGTACGATTCTGTTTTATTATATCATCTGAAATTAAATTAATGTACAATTACTGTGCAATCTATTTTAAAACACACGCGTCGTCACTCTTGATGACATATTTCAAATCGCATAACGAAATAGACAAGACAAACTTTCAGTTTTTGCATAAAATATATTCAAAAATAATGTATTCATATTTAGTGACAATGTTATTAAACAAAATTAAGAAAATTTACAATAAAAAAGTATTTTGCTTACCTAAAGACATGTCAATCGCATCCGTCATGGTGGTTATATTTTTATATCCTGTACGTAAAATTTGACGAGGTAATACTTTTTAATACTCTTTCAATAAGAACCTAGAATAACCATGAAATTAAAATAAACCCCTATACCTATATAAAGTAGAAACAAGTATATGGTGGCATCACTCTAACCATGTTCGTAATGGAAGCCGGATGACAGATAAATATAAATAACTTTGTAGACAGATTATTAAGAATTTTCTTCTATATGTCAAAAGAAATTCTGAAGTAATATCTGTCTTCGTTCTTTATGGTAATAAACGTATATTACACGTCGAATATCCAATGTTACGGACGATGAGGAAATAAAATGTACTATCCGGTATATATACGATTCGATACAATTAGAAGGAGTGCATAGTGGTGTCTTATTTCGTCTTGTTATAATAATTAAATAATAATAATCGACCCATTAGTCATTCCACTGTTGGAATATGGGTCTCTTCTCATATTGAGAGGGTTAAGGCCGTAGTCCGCCACGCTGGCCAAGTGCGGGTTGGCAGACTTCACACACCTCAGAATTTATTTATTTTTTTATAAATTCTAAAAGCAGTGGTAGCCTAGTGGTTAAGAATTCAGCCTCTCATTCCGGGGGTCCTGGGTTCAAATCCATGACACGCACCTCTTTATAAAAGTGTTAAAAAGTTTAAATATCACTTCCTAACGGTGAAGGAAAACATCGTGAGGAAACCTGCACACCTTATAATAATTATTTTCTTTCAATTCATAAATGTTCTTGCGTGCCCATTTTCTACTTGAAACTTATGTTTAAGGTGTTACAGATGACTATCTAGTGACTCATCATGCATCTGATAATTTTTACGTTTTTGTGTCTTAGATTTTATTGATTACAATTTTCTCTGTTTACAAAAATTTTATACCTATTAAGTTTTCTTTTACTGATCACGCCCGCTGAGAATTTCTTACCCATTTCACTTATCATTTCGAAAGGTTTTATTTATTAGCATTACCACGTACTACACACTAGTCAAATGCATTTAACATCTTTTTAACAATAATGATGTTAATATTTAAATAAAACTTTTAAAGTGCATTAATGCATCAAATGAACAGTTTTCATACAATGTTTGTGATCTATTTATTCTCGCGCTATAATTTTTGTCCATATACGTGCTCTTTATTACCGTTTTATATGTCTATATCATCAATTTTGTTTATGTGATGTTTAAAATATTCTTAACAGAAACTAAATCAGAGAACTACATGCAAATGTCCACTGGAAAGTCAAAATTGATGCTGAATAATTTCTCTGACATTATTTACTTAGAAAAAGTATAATTATGATAAAGATGTATTTGTTCACGTTCATTACCCATAGACATATAGAGTAAGGAAGACCTACAGCTGCCTGTAGGTGGCAACGTCCGACGGTTAGAGTGAAACTATCGTGATACCCTATTCTATCTCTCTACTGACGCATGGTTCCTGCTAGCGCCACATGTGCGTATGCGAGTAGAAAGAGAGAGATATAGGTACTCTCATTTGCTTTCTTTTTTTCGAGTGACGCATTTTAGGCTGGCTCCCTACTCTACATATAATATTTCTATGTAATAACCGCTGTTTAGCCTTATGTACGGAACAGAAATAAATATATGATAATATGAACTTTATTGATTCTAAGTAACAATACGCAGAAATTAAATCGATGCTAGTTTCTCCCTCCCGCCACCCGATTTCGCTAGATGCGTTAGTGACTCACTATTGCGTCATAACAGCGAGGTGTCTATTTAATTTCTGCGAGTTATGTTGCAATAGCGGCTCGGCTACCAATTACAGTAGGTGAAATAAAAATAACCAGCATGTAAAATTTATAGTTATGTGTAATTTTATTAACAAAATGAAAATAGGTGAAATAAATAACATATTAATATATTTTAAAGAAATATTAATTTGTACATTATTTTATTTCTCTTAAAGTTAATCATTTTACTCTTCAATATTGATAGGACAACAATTTGAGTTATTAAAACATCTATACTAGTAATTGATGTTCCTATAATTTTACAATAATTTTCATTACATTCAAATAATTACACATACCTGCCACACATCTCCGTCCACGTTCGTTTAGCTAACTATTTAGAATTGTATAACGTCGATATACTCACTACATTACAAAATATTAGCTGAGTTTGTAAAGAATCACAGTTAAGTAATGGTGTTCCCAAAGGCCATGACTTTAGGCATCAATAACATCTCTAAGGCCGTCACTTCTTCGTTACGTTTAGAAATATTTTTCATTACAAAAACAGTTTATTTTTTAAATATGCAAATGACAAAATTACATTAATAATATCAATTTTTAAGTACATTTGGTATGTGCATCGATTATATTAGTGGCGTGTATCATTTACTAACGATCAGAAGTTTAAAGGTGATAAGAGCTGAAGGAATCTCGTCAATCACTTATTCAATGTGCTATTTGAAGAAATATTTGCCAAATAGTTTTTAGGTCAATACATTTTATTTTACATATTCACATATCATAAATCTGTTCAACTACTGAGTTCTCGTTGATATATAAAATCTGTCTAATATCAAGAATAAAGCTTGAATAGGACTTTGTACAGAAAACACTATACACAATGCCGATTCCACGTCTATTCTAAAGCGTTCAGAGTAAGTTCATTGTAACATATGGCATTGCTGTTCGCTAGTGACACAGTTGAATACACAAATATACGAAGTATACTACTCCATTCTCATAGATCTCTTATTGGACAACGACACCGATAATCACAAAAAATATAACTATCTTTAGTATATGTTATACATTTAGCTCCACGATTTTATTGTGCTATAGGAATGAGAGTCGATACGCGCCGCGCGGGCGGGCTCGCACAACGCTTGGCACCTTTTGAGTATTAACGCTATCATATAATTAACAGTACCAGTATTCTTTCAGAAAATACTACTACAACTAGAGGAGGCACATACATCAGGTCGACGAAAAGGAGTTCGAAAAATATAGAAATAAATACCATCCTAGCGCGGCGGCCTAGAGCCGGATGTCGCCCGAGGCGGCGGACTCGCCCTCCGCCGTGCGCACGAAGGCGTGGCACTGCACGTCGTCCTGCGCGCCGTAGCGGTGCAGGCTCAGGAACTTGAGGTTGGCCACGATGGACGAGTTGATCGGCCTCGTGGGGATGTTCACGGTGGTGGCGGAGCGCTCGATGCGCTTGCTGCGGCCCTCGGGCGGCGCCAGTTCCAGCGACTGCCCGCGCCCGTACAGCCGCGACTGCCCGAAGCGCGGCGTCAGGCGTCCGATGAGATTATCCTCCTTGCGCGTGCCCTTGCTTGCCGAACACGGAGCGTCGTCGGGCGGTTTTGGCTTCTTCTTCATAAAAAATGTCAGCCGCTCCGTCAGCGGCCTGGACGAATTAGTGCCCGCGTCGTGAACGTTCGACGTCGAGCTAGAAGTTTTTAGAGGCTTCATGGCGCTCGATTGTGTTTTTATGGGATTCGATTTCCTATGGATACTAATTCTAGAGAACATGCTGCATTCTTCCGCATCTTTTTGATCGGTGAGCTGCTCGGGTTTGGAGGCGGCCGGCCCGCAGTCCGAACTCTCGTCCTCGCATACTTTCAGTACGCAATACGTATCCCGCTGCAGCTCGTCCAGTAAGCTATCGTCATTCGATAACGTGTCAATCTTACTAGACGGGCGAGCCTCACTGCTCTCCAGCGGACTCTCAGTGTCGTCCGCGGGCGAACCCTCCGTGAGACTGTTGTTGGAGCCGCTCGTGGTGTCCTGACGAAACATCGAGTGCGAGTGGTCGTCCGACTTCCTAATGTTTAAATCCGTTGGCTTCGATGGGATTCGCCCCCGAGAGGCGGTTTGGCCTCGAGGAGGCACCGCCGGGGGGATGTCGTCGTCGGCGGAGCGGGCGTGGCTCATGAAGTTCGCCATGAGCTCGTACTCCTTGCAGCGGTTGGAGAAGTCGTGGTCGGGGCGGCGCGCGGGGCGGCGCAGCGGCGGCTTGAGGTCGAAGTCTACGTACTCGCAGAGCGGCTCGGCGAGCGCGGGCGCGGGGGCGGGCGACAGACGCGCGGGCTTGGGCGGGCGCGCCGGCCGCTCGCTGGACGCGTCGCTGTCCTCGGATGGTTCATGTTTGATACACGACATGGTTAGATAGCCGCTTCCCGTCGACTTGTTGGACTTGCCCGACGAGCGCTCGTCGCCGTGCCGCGCCAGCTTCAGCGACTCGCTGCTGGAGTAGATGTCAAGCGAGGACTGCAGCGGTAGCGTCTTGCCGTCGAGGTCCACCGTTGGGCAGGTGTCGCCGCGCCAAGGCCGCCACAGAAACGAGCCCGCGTCCACGTTTCCGGCAGCTCCGGCCAGGTGTAAGTAATTGTCATCGCCGATTGGAGCTTGCCTGTTGAGAAGAAAATTACTGAAATACCAATCACTCGTAATTTCTTATGATCGCTATTTTATTTTATTAATAGAGGGTAAGGGTATTATTAGAGGGTAAGACGCAAATCAAATGTATAAGAGTAAAGATATATAGTATTTGGTGCTCCCTGCTTATCTCGTAAGGGCTCTGGTGTGATGTTACAAAGGAAATAGCGATTTTGGTACATACTTGCTACCATACTTAGTCTCTCTGGCCAGAGACCGCCTGTATATTCGATGCCGGTGTTCTAGATCGAACATTATTTTTTGTAAGTCACGCAAAGTAGACGTTTCAGCCTCTCGTTCTTCAGGACTCATGTCATCTGGAAGAGTATTTCTGATCGTAAGTAACATTAATAATAAAATTGTTTACATTGAATTGCTGCTTTTATAACTATGGCAAGAAGTTATTAAAAGTTTCTTATTGGATTTATTTAACATAAAATAAAATTTTAATCATTTAATGTTCAAAAAGCGAGTTAATCGTGATCTCCAATATTGTATTCACGTGCCCTCATGTTCTAAACTGATCGAGATATATATTGACGTTTTATAATTGTCACAATGTGACAGTTGTATAAGGTGTAACAAAAATGTTGAAATGAGCGGTTACCGGGCGGGCGGTGCAGGCGCTCGTCGAGGCGGTGCGCGTGCGCCATGAGCAGCGCGTGCAGCCGCTGCAGGTCGCGCGCGGGGTCCAGCCGCAGCGCCAGCGCCGCGCGCCCGCCGCCCGCGCCCTCCGCGCCGCCGCACCCCGCCGCCTCCGCCTCCGCGCGCCCGCAACTGTACACACCGATACAGACGGTTCACTCGTCTATTTCATTCTCGATCCAAACTATTATTATAAACGCGCGTGTGTCCGTCTATTTGTCTGTTACCTCTTCACGCATAAACAACTGAACCGATTTAGATGATAATTGATACAGAGATAGTTTGAATCCCGGGGAAGGACATGGGCTACCTTACATTGCGAAAAAGGAATTAAAAGGGTAGAAATAGAGGATGAAAAATTTGAAATATTTGTTTTAGCATTTTTGAAATTATGACCTACATGGGAATGAAATAGTAGATGAAAGTTAGCATGAAAGACCAAACAAAAACTGTTTACGTTTATTGTGTCTATTTTCTGCGGCGGGACCGCGGCGAAATGCAAATTAATAATATTCTAACTAAAGCAACTGTTTCACGAGGCAAAAGCTAAAGCTATATATACTCCACTTTTTTCCTTCTTAATTTCCATTTTAGTTACTACTTTGCTTAGTAGCATGTATAAAAGTTTTTTTTTGTTGTAGTGTTTATTTTCTAGCTTTTTCTTGGTTGCAATTTCTTCTTAGGTTATTTTTATGTTGCCTTGAAAAAGGGTCTTTAAAGGACAATAATTGTTCTAATTAATTTTCTATATAATTCACAATAGCTCTCAGATGGTATGAACGTTAAAACTGATGAGGTCCTCACCAGGTCCACTTGGTGTCGCAGTAGTAGCCGCGGTGCGGCGCGCGCGCGGGCCGGCACAGCGCGCCCAGCAGCCGCACCCACTCCGCGCGCTCCACGCAGTTGCTGGCCTGCACGAACAGCACGCGCTCGCGGTGCACTGCAACCACACGGTATCGTATTTACATATGGGCCAACATAGAAACACCATTCGACACGTCGGAAAGTGGTTAGTGAATAACGAATTTTATGCAGGACTCCGCAAATTAATATTTGAAAATAATTATTTCACTTACTTATCTAATAATTTAGTCAGTTATTAATTTGACTTACGTAATCAATTGAATCTGGAGTTTTCATAGGCCACATAGTAGACAATAAATATGAATAGTTGTAATGTAATTATACTAATAATACCGAGGACTAAACATTACACTCACCAATTTGAAAGATATTGTTTGCACCGAGCGGCGCCCCGGCGGGCGGGCAATCCACGGGCGCGACGGCCAACACGCCCGACAGCGACAGCCGATGGGCGGGCGTCTTGGCACCGCACCGCGACCACGATAGTTCACCACTGACAAGAAACAACACATCAAAAAATGTAACATCACGCCAGTAATCCCCAAAGGGGTAAGCAGAAGAGTGTAGTACCCTCCGACATTTCACCAGTTACTTTTACGTCCCATGGAATAGGTAGCGAGTCTATTGTCATACACCGGGCACAGATCCAGACTCCGGGTCACTATAAGTAATTCTAAATTAGAAAAATCCAATAGTACCCCACCCAGGATTTGAACCCAGGACCTCCCGACCGGCAGTCATGCTTGCAAGCACTCGACCAACGAGACAGTCAAACAACAAATCAATTAATAAAATTTCTTAAAGTAGGACAATTTAAAAAAAGCGTTAGGAGATAACAAAAGTTATGTTATGAAAATGGTTAGCCCATACTGCTACTGGCTATAAATAGATAGCCGTCGAGCTTGAAATGTTGAATATGTAACAGAATATAGAATAGAGGCGGTGGTGGGGCGCGAGGTACCTGGTGAGGCGGAAGTGGCGGCGCTTGGCGTGCGCGTGCGCGGCGCGCGCCCAGCGGCGGCGCGGCGACCCGCCGCCCGCGCGCAGCCCCTCCGACCGCTTGATCATCGTCCTGCGCACACCCGCCACTACTTAGTTATGCACCCCTTATAATAATAACAATACGCTTTATTATACACCACGCAGAACAAATATTATCTAGTAACAACACATACAGATCAATACAATTGGACAGTCTTATCAATCAGCTTTGTAGGATTTAAAGATAGTAGGACATTATGTATTTAA
Organism: Parelbella ahira ahira; assembly: GCA_018244795.1. Taxonomy (NCBI): domain Eukaryota; kingdom Metazoa; phylum Arthropoda; class Insecta; order Lepidoptera; family Hesperiidae; genus Parelbella; species Parelbella ahira. Next base: position 12,277 of record DWME01004120.1, read on the forward strand.
TAGTTATGTACTGTGCTATGATGTCTCATTTGTTAAGTACATTGAATAGCAATGTTCATTGTCAACTAATTTATATACATGCAAAACGAATTTTGACTTCTTGTACCATCTACAGGTCGACGACGATAACGTAGAGCATTTAACTATAAGCATATAAAAATAAAGCTAAGAAACGACTCCGTTTTCAATTAACAAGCGCTATTAATGCATGATATTCATACATACCCGTATCTGATCCAAGCAAGACATTAATTAAAAATCCTTATTAATTAATGATACTTATGAAACGAAAGTATTGAAATTTTACTTATCTAATGTTTAAATTACATTACAATTACAAAACAGGAAACATGAATAAAATCAGTATAACTCACCCTTCTTTAAGTAGCACAGGTGTTTCTTGTACATTATTGTTCTGTGTATCCGAACTAGTGGAGATAATTTCCAAAAACTGCTTTATTGCTTGCACCTGAAACAAATAAACAAGTCAGTATTAGAAAGTAATTTCTACATAAGAATATGGCAATATAATAACTACCAAAAGATATAAATAATGTTATAAGTTTTCGCTAACATAAATAAACATATTCTCTATTCCATCTTCTTTCTTGAATCATGGATGTTTCCAAGTAGTCATAGTTACATTTTATTGTTCTATTTTAAAAGGAAAGTGTTTTCAATTATAAAATGACATTGTCTATGGCCAATAAGACATGTCATATATGTCTTATAAGACGTGTATGACATATATTCATGAAATGGTCAACCTGCCAAAGTACCAGTTGGAAAGAGGGAGAGAGAGTTATGTCGTTGTAGTGTAACGTACATGTCGTGGTGTGCAGAAGCTGCGGTATAGCTCAGCCATGTACTCCTCCTTGCACACCTGCTGCGCAGAGCGGCTGCTCACCAGGTTGCCTAGCGACTGGATCGTCTTTGAGATCAATGTTAGCGTCCTGTTTGTTTGTGCGTCCTGCAAATATTCCCTTAGATTAATTAAAGACAGTAAGTTTAATATAAACTTGGTGATAGAGGAATTTATTAAAGGTCAATGTTTCAAATCAAATCAGTTTGAAAGTTGGATTCATTAAGTCCATTTCACATATACAAAGTGCTCAACGTAGAAATGCTTACAAGTTTCTTATGAAATTCCAAACCTTAGAATGAAGTTAATGCACCAACATTATTTTGTACTTACAAGATGAAAAATAAATGATTTATCTAAGTTCCATGGTCGACGCGTATGCGGATTTGCATTGTACGCTTTAATAAGTAATTTTTGTATAGAAAAGCGTGGGACTCACAATCTGCTCGGTGGTGAGGTCGAAGAGGCGCGGGCCGAGGATGGCGGGCGCGAAGAAGCGCAGGAAGATGAAGCCGGAGACGACGGAGTAGCGCACCTCCGCGTTGACGGGGAAGTGGCGCGCCGCGCACTGCCGCAGCGCGTCGAACAGCCGGCACATGGCGGCCGGGCACGTGCCGTACGACGACGTGATCGCCGCGAACACCTGCGCACGCGCACATCCACTCTCACACACGCTGCCTTATTGTGGTACTAACTTCCTGCCTTAAGTCCAATATGTCACCAACCCACTGCCTCTTCATCTTGCTCATAATTCGGGTAATATCAGTAACTTTGTTGCTCTGTAAGGATCTTCCTCCAACTAGATGGAGTGACAATATATGACAAATGGCAGGCAATGGTTGGACATAAAGAACAAGGAATCGGGCTAATGGCGTGTTATTAAAGTTCCTGTATCCAGTGGTAATCAAAAACAAGTTGATAATGTATATATGTATGTTTTCCATAACTCACCCGCTCAACATAGTCCTTCAAATTGGCGAGGTTTGCGGTGATGGCAGCGGAAGGCTTGACCCTGGCAGGGTCTATCTCGCAGGGCCTCCTCTCTGCCAGCACCGCGGCTAGTGTGGGTCGCAGCACCGAGCGCAGGTAGGCGGCGCCACTGAGCCGCATCGCCTCGTCCATCATCTTGGATACTAAGGTATTGCCACGGAATATTGTCGTCGCATCTCTGGAAAGGTTTATTAGAGATTTATTTATATACTTTCAACACTCTGAACGTTTCAACACTGAACTACAGATCAAGTTCTGTACCTCCGTTGAACTTTTCCACCTACCCGCAAGTAGTGACTATATTTTTTTAAATATTTCTATGTATGTATATCCTTTTTTAAACAACTATTAAAAGTCCATCTACTCGTACATTAACAATTTAACTTTTTCAGTATAAGCATCTACGGTTTATTATTTATTCATGCTACAAATACTATCTTATCTCGTTAGCGACACCCAACTCAAAATATAATCCTAATAAGAATAATAGGAGAAAAGGTAAAAATTTCCAAAAATCATCCACGTGACCCTTAAAAACGTTTATCGGATCCGTTTGTTTATAATATTAATCAGTTGGGTAGTATCAGAGCGACTTCCTGCCGGAGTGGAAGGTATCGCTGATAAGAGGTGCCGCGTGTAGATAGCTGCGGCCGTGCAAACTGCGATAAATGTTTTTAATGAGAGATAAAATCGCAAACATACGCGCGCCAATATCGCCGCTATCTGCCCTAATAATACGAAGAATCATTGTAATCATTGCGCGAACTGATTTTTATGTACTGTGATGAAATAAAATTGGAATGATCGCTGATAAGTTTTGCTTAATGAACAAATTATCAGAAGGATACGATATGATAAGCGGAAGAAGTGCGCAGGCGTTTGCTTTTTTGGAATTTACAAATAAGTGTAAATAGCGAGAGATGAATGTATATGCAGCACATCAGGACTGTAAGGATAGAGATATTAGGCACTCACTGCTGACCTGATGATGATATAACAGTAATAATACAAATATAGGGCACATCCAGATAAAAACAACGAGTATCATGTGCGTTCTCTGGATTTAGGCCAAGTAAAATGGTAGACAATGTAGTGACGGATTTGAATTTGCATCAGTCTATAGTTACATAGGTATCTACTTAATGCGGGTTTCAAACGTCGGTAAGTAACATGGTGGCGTTTCTGAATTTGCAACAATCTATAGTCTTTATCTTTAACAATCTATTTAAAACGGGTCTATTTAAGCGAGTTTAATTGCTGGCTTTTGCCAGCAATTAAATCAGTGAATTAGTCTCACCACATACTCCGACGTGGGACTTAAACCTAACTGGTGCAAAGTGGAATTGTACTACTGCCTACTCGTTCGGTAATTACAGGCGTGAAGTTACGTAGATTAGTGACCTTTATGAATTTAGAATCTTCTAAATATTAGTGTATGGAAGAGTCATTTGTACTTTCGAGAAAGAATTGGCGACTCACGTGAGCACAGATATCTCCGCGTCGGCCAGCTCCTTGACGATGGGCACAATGAGATCGTGGTTGGTGAACAGCCGCACTAGCGGCTGCGCCGCGTCCGTCTTGCTGGACACTATCTCGCCGAGGATGTACACCGCCGACGCTGTTATTGGCTGTGAAGAGCAATAGATAATATGAAACAAAGTTAATGATATACGGTTAACGACCACTATATCAATGAACGTTTTAAGATGAGAGATTCTGCTCCATCTTAGATGATAATCATGATAACATGAACAAAAGCGAGCTACATACATACATACATATGCCCACAAGCACGCATACACAGAATAAAAGTCACAACGAAAATAAAATACGAAAATAAACTAAAGTGAAATGTTCCAATTATCACCTAAAATTAAACATGGGAGGTAATAACTTAGCGGGTTCATTACGTCGATAGTAATGCAAATTGAGGTGAATAGGAATATTTAATAAAGTTGAAATAATAATGGTAGAATTGGTTCTTAACAAAGAGCTGAAGATCTAACTCGGTTCTTAGGATAGGCCCAAATCCAGCAACGGACAGAAACGGGTTATTGATGATGATGACGATAAAGAATATAGTACTGTATACCTTTTGATGAACACTTCTCAGGAACAACTCTTCGAGTTGCCTGTAGTGTTCAAGAGGGAAGACGTGGTCGACGGTGTACTGCAGTAATAGCCTCAAGGAGCCGAGGGTGGCGCTGCCCGCCGCCGACAGCCGCGTGCCGGGCGGCGTCGCGCCCCGCGAGAGGGCGCCGCCAGCGCGAGACGTTAGGAAGAACCTGGAACACGTTAATAGTGGTGAATTTAGAAATAAGAAGTTATAAACGCAAAGTATTTTGGATTACGTATGAATGACATATTCCTTCATGCGATGATGATGATGATGAAGTACAAGCATAACTTGGCAACTTGGATAAATTCGTCATTACTAATTTCATGCTAATGTTTGTGTATCTAATAAAAATTAACTCACCAAGCTAGTAAGGGGGCTGGTGCGGACTGCCTCAACTGTATCCTCACTTCGCCTAGGAACACGGGCGTGGCCGCGTCGTGCCACACCGACACCCGCGCTTCGCACGCCACTCCTGCCTGAAGCACAGGCGTACAGCATTTATAAAACCAAATATATAACACTAATATATAAAACTAATAATATCTGAAGAGTTACACGGACTTTTCATAATTACTTTTACTTTGACATAACTACTTGTTTACCATTTTTTG
>DWME01004121.1:0-16854 GCA_018244795.1 Parelbella ahira ahira
TCCGAAGTTAACATACTGACCGCGGTCCCCAGGCAGCGACATCGCCTGGCCGGAGATCTCCCCTTTTCCTCCACACATCCTAAAGCCACCACTGTTACACTTATTTAATCTGACAATCAGTCGTTTTGCATTGTGATTGTTGCCTGCCTCGGTGGTCTAAAGTTTGCAAAGATGACTGCTGAGTAAGAAGTCCTGGGTTCAATTCCCAGCTCGGGCAATGTATTATAAGCGTTTCTAACTTTTAATTAGCTTTAGTGGCTCAGAGTGTGCATTTTTGCTCGATGTCTATCTATTGACTCACCCCCTATTGCCTAGGAAGTGTAAAGTAACTAGTGAAGCGCAGGAATAGTATACTTCTTCGCCTATCCTGCAAGTTTATGTTGTTTATGTTGCAAGCGTGATGTTATAATATGTCGTATTGTTGACAGAATTTGATGGTCAGGTACTATGGGTAAATGGTACTATATCGTTATAGGCTTTTCAATAAACTGTTCTTGAATAACATCAAAATAACGAATTATTTTAGGAATTTCACTTCCATGAGATTATCGTCGTCTGCGGTCTATAGTGACAACATTATAAGCACGACGCATTAATATGTCTAAATATAGCTCTTCGTAAGCAACCATTTGATAATGTTCCAAATAGATAAATTCGTTAATTTTTTTATCAGTTTCTGCTAATTAAGAATTGGAGGTCGTTTCTTTTGTCTATATACAAACAAACGTGATTTTAATTAACTTGCTATTGTTACATTTAAAGTATATTTTATGTGATATAAAACGCTGTCTCATCACATCATCAGTCTATCTCACTCCGCTGCTGGAGAAAAGCCTCTCTTTAGGATGTCATGCTTGCCATGGATGAGGCTGTCTCATCAGGGTCATTTATTTTACAATCCTGCGGAAGGTGCATATTATTATCAGTTCAGGCACATATCGGGTGGGAACAGATCCGAGATTTTAAATCTTAAAAGCGTCTTTATAAAGACGCCTGCTTCCTCTAACTGAGGTATTCATTAGAAATGCCGTATTGTATGTCACACGTGTGTTATAATCTTTAACATAATAACTAGTTGTCTCTATAGAACTCGATTAAGATGACTATAAAACACACATGGAACGTATAAGATATAGAACAATATTTTGGTTTCGAATTTTACGTCAACTATATAAAAACATTATATCCGTATATAGGTACATATGTATATACCCTGTCAGCGCCGCCCTCCACCAGGCGATGGCCCGGATAAGTTGGGGGCAGAAAATTCGTGTAAAAAAGGCGTGTAAAGAAGAAGAAGATGATTGAGAAGAAGAAGGTTCAAATAAAACTCCATCCGAAGTGACAGGACAATGTCCGAGCGCTAACTTGCATATCCCGGTTTCTCTCGTAACACAGAGATGAATATCATCCATTTTTCCATACAATCTAAGCGTGCATTGTATGAATTAGAGACGCAACAAAACATGTTGTATACTCACTACACAAATCACACTAACACACTAATAATATTCAAAACAATAAGACAAACGAGCGCGGTATTCGCAAACATCTGACACAGTTATAGATTATTTCTCAAACATCTTTGTCTATTCAAACTGCTATTGACCCGACAATTACAATGCAAACATAACATATCACATTTGTCGCGTAGTGACATATTGAGTAGCGGCGACCTATTTTGTGTCTCACTTTTCAAATGAGCTGTCCAGTAGCCTAGCCTGTACTGGTTTCGAATTCAGCCTCCCACTGGAAGCTGGGTTTAAATCCCGGTACGCACCTTACAAATAATATGCGTTTTAAGCATAAAAATCATTTTCTGCAACGGTGAAGGAAAACATCTTGAGGAAATCTGCACATTTTGGTTTACCATCCCTTACTTGGGCTTACTCGGCATCTGCTTCCATAAATATTCGCATGCGATTGCAAATATTGAAAATTGTTGGAATTAAAGAACATAAATATGAGAGAATACATAAAATGTTAAGCATGTATTTCCCCTGGGTATAAGAAGAGGAGTAGTACGTAATACTCCCTCGTTTCATTTAATATGTTAATATGAGAGAATAATTTTGTCAATAGACCCTAATCTAAGATAGCTTGGAATTCCCCGGTAGGGATTTTTTGTTGGATTCGATTTTGATAAGGATTTTTGTATCTGTCGCATCATTTTACTTGTTTTTCAGATGTGTCTCCGATAGTTTATCACACATTTTAATCATATTCTTCATTAATTTAATTATAGGTAGATATGTTGTTCATCAGTACAATATGAATTGGGATTTAATTGATATAATCAAAAAATCCGAATATATTTGAGTTATTTTCAGTCAGTTTACAATTAGGTCTAGACGATGGAGAGATAAAGGTAAAGAACCCACGATATTTATGATGTACTTACCAAAATACCTACGGAATGAGACATATATGTCACCTTATTTCAAGGCTTCGGCGCGCTGTTTATCTAATCAATAATAATCGACATTATTGAAGTCGGACAGAGGCGTGTCGCAGACATTGGATTGTTGATTTCATTATAGATAGATAGATATAGATAACAAAATTAACAAATATCATTTTGCTGCATAATTGATTTTATTATAAGTATTTTACGACTACAGTTTAAGGATTGCACAATTTTACGGATGAATTTCTATGAAATAATATTCACATTGTTGTGTTTCAATACACGAAATGAGGTTTTACATATTAAAGTGACTAGGGGTTAATTTAGAATTCAGTTGCAATGACACAATTTTTGGATCGGACTCCTTTGAAATAGTCTAGAATCTACGAACTAATCAAGAAAAAAATAGAAAAAATTCGAAAAATTTCAATAACTTCCAACGACTGTTATCTTACATCCTTAGAAGCATTGAAAATCCAATATATTTACGTAGAAGTCCTATTTGTTTCTTTGACAATAGACATTAGATTTGCCCCATTCTTTCGATATTTCTAGAATAAGCCTGTGTTATATTGAATGAGTTTCTTTTTTAATTCACAAAGAACCCCGACCCAAATGGGTGCCGCTTTACGTGTAACAGATGACGTCATCAACCGATGATGCAATATAAAGAGTTCTTATCTCCGCAGCAAGTGATGCGTTCCTGAACACTATTCCGGTTATTAACGTTACGTAATCAACATACGTGACGGATGTCAAGTATTAAAAACCATAAGTGCATTAATGTACGTTCACTGGATTTCCCGGGAGTTAATAGCTGACTATGTAAAATAAAAAACAAAAGAAATATGAAAATATACACATATTTTTGTTCAACGTAGGGCTCAATGGTTGCAAAGAGGATTGATTAGACGATTTGCTGATAACAGAACTCTTCCAGGGGTACTACATACATATCTTCACGCCAAGTTCCTTACGGGGTAGACGGAGAGCACGGAGTGCCAAATATCCTAATCCTTGTATACCTGTGCTACTGCTCTTTAAATATAGTGCTTTCTGATATTTTAATTGTCGGTTGACAATTTAAGTAATAAATGAAACAAGACAATGAAACATTATTTCATGGAGTACTCTCCATACATAAGAAAGTAGCGGACATAAGTGACTTATAATAAGACTTTACAATGAGGACTGGCATTGATATTTAGTATTGGTTGTAAATAAGACGCCATTGGTATAAATTTGTAGCACGACTGAACGAATAGGACTGTTAATAACATTAACTTAGTTACAATCAGCCCTTTCTGAAGTCGATCGTAGTGCGTTGCTACTCGCGCGGACCGAGATGGTCATTTCTAAAATGCAGTACTCTCCATACAGTATATGGAAATATAAAGAACTCAATAAATTTAATATACAAATACGTGAAAAGGGCCTAATGTATTGGTATTACATCTATCGATAATACTTTGTACTCTACTTCGCCCTAATCCGGCTTTGGACAAAGGTCGTGCTGCATATGGCAGACTTCGATTTGATAATATTGCTTAATGTGAGCATGACTTTGCATATCTAATATTATACTTATTTTTGTTACCTAATATTTGGTAACGAATTTAATTATTATATCTCTCTAGATATAGTGTAATTTTTTGCCTATTAATAATTGTAGGTAGGTATATCTATATTTTGTTGGTTTCGGCAATGGGCTGTCCTGACTATTCAAAGGCATGGAAACTAATTGGTCTAATAGAAGTATCTAGAACATTTAGAACTAGTTTCAGTATGCGTCCAACCGAAATTGAGCTCTATTTACATATGAATAAAATTTGTTGTCTCTATTGTTCTTTTAGTTAATTCCACGATAAAAGAATGTCCGTATTTCCGCGACGAATTTGAATTACACCGCCATTACATCATCCTTAGATTAGCGATTTGTTTTACCTACTACGCGTACATACACCTATAAACTTTAGGCCGTGAAGTATTTTAATAGGTATGGATAATAATAGGAAAATTGATTTGTACTTACAAAATTACCTTGTGCATACTAAATGCGTTTAAGGGTGGTCGATGTGTAGATTAAACTTTAAATTCAGGGTTACATCAATAATTAGATTGATTACGGAATAATGAGGTTTCCTTCGTATTTTTGGACAGCAGAAAATAAGTACAGTAACCGTAAAATAACAATAAATTAAAATATGCATTGATGTTAATTGTAGTTATGTTTGGGGAAGGCCGATGAACGGAAACGGACTGATATTTCTGGAATGAAAAGACTTGCGATGCTGTTTATTCTTTGAATTATGATTGCACTTCATAATACAAGGAATTGTCATTCAAGCTACTGACGTTAAGTTACGACACGTTTCCAATAGCTTATAGTTAACATAGTAGATAAAACGGATGATGGATGATAAGAGAAATGGATAGAAATCCGAATCAGCTGTTGGGTTCACGTGTCGCTAATAATTTTAGTAACGTGACAATTTGTTTATAGGTCAAATATTGTATGGTATGATAAGATGGAGACCGTGTCTTGGTAACGTAGCGTTGGACGCTCTCCAGCTAGGTTGAGTGACGATATACGCAAAGTGGCTGGCAGCGGTTGGATTCGAAGAGCTGAAGATCGAGCTTAGTGGCGTGCTATTGGAGAGGCCTATGTCCAGCTGTGGACAAGAGTAGGCTGATGATGATGATGATAAAATGAATTTGTCACCGAATTGCAAGATTGTAGTAATTACTGTATGTACTTATACAACGCATTCTTGTCTTATCGACTATTGCTGTAAACAAAACTTGGTGTTTTAATTACATCATTGCGTAATTTGTACAGCGCCGTCAGCTGATAGTGGGTAGGGCGGCCATATTGGTATGACAAATTTAGGGACTGATAGTAGGTATCGATTTTGATTCTTTGAAGTCCAAACTTATTAAGCCGTTATTGATCAGCGTGGCAGATTATGGCTGTATGCTCAATTATCAAAAAGGACTTATGTCCAGAGGTAGGGTCATAAAGAATCGCTGGTGATAATGATAATTGTTTACATAACAGGGTCATTTAATATCTATGGCTGAGTACGGGAAATGTTTGACAAAACATATTTGGTTTTAAATCCGTTTATACAAGAAGACTTTCAGGTAGCCGGTATAATCACGCAAGATCTTTTAAGGGGATGGTAGAAAGCATCGATTGCCAAATATGTCTATCCTTACAAATTGACGCGCTTTTTCCACATTCATCATTCTCTTCATATATGCGCGCCGATTTGATAGTTTACACAAAGACATAAAATAAAAATTATTGTTTTTCCATAATCACGCCAGGTCTCTCTTGGGACAGTTAGAGAGCAATGAGGGCCAAATGTCCCTATCGTTACGGATCTAACATACTTCTTCTTTGTTATTTACAGTGATAGAGATATAATAATATACGTATTGAAAATCCAGATAAAACCAGTTACGCCCGGTCTTGGTTATCCAACGTTCTTTATGTTCGAGATTTTATCCTCTTAGAGATTGTAATCGCTACAGATGTTCCATCTTGGATAGTTTAGTTGGAATCAATTGTAATAGCACATTCTTTGTTGTGATGCCAGTGACTTTAAACAATGCAATTTATTTTTTAAGTATTTACTAAATATAATAAACGTAATGTAACATGACGCCTGTAATCCCTGCGTCTACTAAGTTAGTTGGTTCTTAATAAAAACACATATAATACTTACAAATGCCTACAGTTAGGTATTTATTTAATACAATTACTGTCTTTACGGTCCCTTTAGGATTAGTTCTTTGCTTATGGGAATTTGTAGATTTTTATTTTAAAATTTGTAAATAAGAATTTGTATTTTTTCTCGAGATAAAACGATTATAATTTCAATATCTGTTTTGTTAAATATATGTATTTCAAATTCATATTAAGTGTGGGTATATATAAAACTAGTCTGGTACTGGACAATTAAAACCAATTACGTCTGTCAGGTGGTCATTGATAGAGAAATTAAAAAATCCATATTATTTGTTTAATACTGGCATTTTGCAAAAAATATTCCTACTTTTCCTTACATCATATCTAAGTTAGTAGATTTTTTTTTTCGGAAATCAACATACCATCCATTTGAATTGATAGATATCGGCAATTTATTATAATATGCAATCCCTACTCTTATGAAACGAGTATCATGATATCTGCTCGTGCTTAAAGCACTTTACACATGTGATAATGACGTCAGTTGACGAAACCGCTGAAAAAATTTGCATTTAATTCCATTTACGTAATAACACGTCAAGCGACATATCTAATGTAAATATTTTTTATTTTTTACATACTGTGCACTATGGATACGTACATAGGTATTAGATACATGCATTTATAATTTTATTCTTACTATGTGGATATTTTATGATGAGTGTCTATGGTCTATCATCTGTCATAGAGTAATTTCCGGTTTCGGATGCTTTACATATTTAAGTGTTTTTGAAGGTCTCTAAGGCTATTTAAAAATATCTCATATGCGGGTTCCGAACTAAAGCCTTGTGAATAGAGACGTGAGGCCAACAGTTTAGGTAAAGATAGACTTAATGAAGAGCGGATGAGATACTAGAAGCACATACGAGTAGCTATATTTTTTGATGTGTTTGTTATATGGTCATATTTTTTCGATATAAGAATAATTCATGCTCAATTTTATACAATTGCTCCATTGGACTACTTACCGTAAGACAAAGCAATCATGTATCGTTTTTTACACTCTTTTAAACAAATTTTTAAATAAGCACAAAAACTATACTTATGCCGACGTTTTATTTTAACGTATCTAAAAATCTATGTACTTACGCATATATTGTTTCATAAAGAATTGCTTAGAAATATTAACATAATACAATGGAGTGGATGTCCTAATGCAAAAATAATGTTAAATAAAAATGAACAAGTCACTTGTTTGACCGTGGATCGATGAGTTAGAAAAAAAAAGGCGCGAACTGTTTGGCGCCAAGAACGATGAGTCAGAGACAATCACTAGAAACGGAAGCGACATCTCGTGTGAATCAAATGTTTATCGTTCACGTATTATGCGTAGTGGGTAAAAGTATTTACTGGTGTTAAGTTTTTGTAAAATGTCTGTGACTCATCGATGTCGTCACTACATTTTTCATTAATTTGTGTTTTGTCTGTTATATTGTCATGTACCTTTAATCAGCATCTTACGTCAGCGGGTTTTGTTTTATCATAAACAATATATTTTTATAAAAAACAAAATACTAGCAAAATGCACCGTTACGTCAGACATTTTTTAGTATATTCTGCGATGCAAGAGGTCCTAGGCATGATTTTATCATAAATCACATTTTTTTTAACAAGGTGAAGCAGTATGAAGGAATAGATTTTACAATGTATCTAATATTTATGTTTGAATTTATAGGCATACGACTTTAGGAAATTGATAAAATTAGTATAACAGACTTATTTGCGAAATTATTATGATTTTATCACTTCATTCATTAAGGCGATATTATTAACGTGTGGCAATACTTTCTCTGATAGTGGAAGATTTCAGGGTATTCACCGCTGTTAATAGAATCATATATCTACAATATATGTATCAATAAAAGGATTATTATCAATATTAAAATACATGAACACAGATATTATTTACATTATAAGTAATGATAAGTTAGTTCGATCGATTAATATGCCAACTTTAACATTGATTTCATAAAATCCGATATTTTTGACATATAATAACACAGATAAATGTTTTTTTTGTTATTCAGATTTGTAGTTTTTGTGGCAAATGTACATAGTATCAAGTATGTTACTTTATGGAATGCATGAACACTTATGTTTTATTCTCAGAAAGTATTAGTGGCCAATAATAATAGTGACAATTTTTTTTTACCTATAAAATAAACCATGGGTATTGCCTGTAAATCGATCGGTGACATTTGTCAATGAATACCTTTCATCGAGACATTTGGTAGCGATTTAAAGTTTTTCATTCGCTTATAACTACTACTTGCAGTGTGTATCTCAGTTCTTTAATGAGAATTGAAGTGAATCGTCAACATGTTGATTCGACGATCGTTGGGCGCAACAAAGGACTTTGCGACTTGAGTTCATTTTTAAATATGACAAAGATATGTTGGTCCAAATGCTTGCGTGTAATCATTCGACCGTGTAATGTCAACGCGTATTGTATTCAATATGCTTTTAAATAAAACGGTGACTAAGTTCCCCGACATACCTTATCGTGAGTGTAACCGATAACGTATGGATTTCGTAATACTGTTATTGGGAAATTTTACTTTGTTTACTAAGCAGGATGTTCTGAAATTCTGATAAATTAGCGATAACACAACAACGCACGGCGAAAACGTCGTCGCAGATATAAACACAGATATAATTAGCTATGACTGGTTACATATTAAACGTGACGCCATTTTGAATTATTTCGGCTTACGGAAATGCTGTGAATGTTACGAAATTTATGTTTTTTTTTTTATTGATTTCGGAGGCAACAAGCTATTACGTGATGTTATTTGAATTAAATAATTAATGTAATATATAAGTAGATTGTTTGTGTCCACCGTCAATAGGATAGATATATTTTTTATATCTATCCTGTGTATGTGATGTTTTGTTTAATATCTATAATTACGTTGTCGGGTGATTGCCATATCAAATAATCAATCAATTTAAAATACACAAAAATCGAAGTCTTTTTTATAACAGCAGAAAGGCAGTGGAACCACAACTTGAGTAAAAAACTCCCTGTTAAAGGGTTTTTAAAATTCTTACGTGATAATGAACAATGTAGGTAAATAAATAATTAAATTAAAAAAAACGTTATATTACGCCTGTAATACCCGAAGGGGTATTCAGAGGAGTGTAGTACACTCTCACGTTTCACCAGTTACGATAAAGTCCCATGGAATAGGTGGTGAGCCTATGCTATTTCAAAGGATTCAATTTACTTTGTAAATATGTATGACAGAAAAGCTGACTCAATATTTATTTATTATAGCACAGAATTCAGGAAACTTATTTAGATTTTAACTAACAAACGGACTTCGCATTTGTAATTCTGATTTCATAAATTTTCATTTGTATTCGATGCCATTAACCTATTTATTTGAGACACAGGTATCTACGGATCATATTTTTCACGTGTCTAAACGTTAAAAACAAACAAAATTTCAAAATTTAGGACTCCATATTTTTTGGTCGGTTGTTTTGACCGAATTTTTTACGACTTAGGAAGAGAATGACATATTATTATAGATCAAGATAACGATTTGTTGTGTCTGTTTTTAAAATATGTCCCTGTTGTTGTTCGGAGTTCAGTGTTTATTTCTTTCTAATCGATTAACGCTTCAAAGCAAAGGAATAAATAAATGTAACAAGTAAATGTATTAGGATTTCAGAATACTCGTAATTATAAAATACATCAAAGTGCGTTTATATTAGTCTTGCCGCTGAGACTTCTTATAAAGGGAGGGTAGTTGTGAATAAACCAATCAATACAAAAGTCGATATACCATTGTTGAACGGGAGTTTTCGCACAACAAAAAAGTTTAAGATTATGGTCTACCCAACCTAACTAAATATGTACGAGTAGGTACTGGGAAAGTTCATACATTTTAGAGGACATTGTCCCGTATTCTCAGGTACCTATATAGATTTCTATTATTTCTATATGAGTCCTGTTACAATAACTAACGACCCAACAATATTGCGACATATTATTACTAAATGATAAATGCAACGATAAAAGAAATGTGTCACCGTTTATATTGTAACATATTTTGAAAACAAGGAAAAACATTTTTTTTTGAGTCTTACGCCGTTGTGATAAGAGCTATTAGTGTACGTACGGCAAGTACGACGCAATATATACGTTGCGACACTCGTGTGTTTTGATCTAAAAATATTTAGCCACGTGTTTGTGCCGCTTATCTCTGGGAATTATTCGAAAAACTTCATGTTTATATTCAACAGTCGGTAAATTGAAAGTGGTGAAACTTCGGTACGCTAACCGACAAAATACAAATATCAACATCGTGGTGTATGTACAGTCATTAATAAAATACAAAATGTCGCATCTCGCTCGTAATCCGCTGAGAGTAGACAGAGGAGTGCAGTACACTAAATAAGATACTGAATAAATATGTACTTTCATTTCATATTAATTAAATATTTAATGGTCGCAATGTAATAATAATAAATATCTTGGGATACTTGTTCTTGTCACACAAATATTTATTTTAGATGGATTTAAACCGCAATAGTCAGCTACAGTAACCACTACACCAACGGACCCGTCAACGAAAATCGGATATTTAGATATTGTTAGACTTCCCTATATTTCTTTACACTTTATCTGAACTGATATAAGACCATTAAACTCTAATGTTTTTGACACAAACGGGATGTTGATTCCTCTATCTTCTTAATAGCTCACGACGTACATTTTTCTCACCAGAGACCTTAATTGATTGGAAAAGGCAGTCACTGGGCTTGAACGGCGTTTTTCCGTCCTTACTTTAGGTAAGACAAAGTGCAATTTAATAAACTTTCCTCTCTTCCTTTCTTCTCTAGTTTATTATGGCTACTGTCAATAAGATTGCTTGCATCGTCAGGGTGTTCTGGCTACTACGTTCCTCGGTATCGCGTGCGCAGGCCATGTGCGCCCGCGCACGTGACTTCTGTAGCGCAAGGTCGCCTTACGTAACCGCGCCATCTAGTTTCGTAACTACCATAGTGTTTATTGAGGAAAACCCGCTTAACAATTCGTCTTAATAATTCGATTTCTTTAACCTTCCGTCCCGCGATTCGCTTGTAAATTTTTATTATGTTATTATTTGTCGTCATTTAATAATATTCTTAGATATATGTATATACATATTATCCTATACATCGATATTTTGGTGGTAATTAGATGCTAGAATTTGACAAAAGCCTTTATCGCGTCATCATATTTTTGTTGGTCTCGTATAGGAATTTAAAAGTTTAGGTTTCATATTTTGTATATTACTTTATCTAAAATGATATTAGGAAATTGAAGGAATTTATTGCCTAGGTAGACTGCGCTATACCACGATCAGCCGGTCCCTAGAGACTCGTCTGTTCTATAGCAGGATGTACCGCAGGGAGTAGAAGTTGGAGTGGTCTTCGAAGATGGGGCATGGAATCCCTTACTAACTTGGTATTTATATGAATTAAATAAACAACAATTAGGAAGATAATATAAAACATACTACCGCACAAAGTGAATATGATCTCACAGTAATGCGTTGCGATATAGTACCTACATTTAGTAATAAATTAAAAATACGTAAATAAAAACCGATAATTGGAAACATTGTGATAAGAGCATCCAATATACAACAATATTTTTCCTGTTGCGTATTTCGTGAATCTCAAAAACAAGAATACCGAACTGGACTGGTGATTAGTTAGTGAACTTGACAGTTTTGTATGTGGTAAGATCGATTTCGCCCCCGGATAAATATTTGTATGGTGAACAGGTACTTGTTGAGTTTGACTGTAAAATTGTCACTTAAAGTCTGTATACATTTATACGTAATTCAACCGCTGTCAGGTTGTCATGTAATGAGCTGAGTAGGTTGGGAATAGACAACCTTGGACAAGTTGTGCCAAATATTCCAAATGTGTTTATACATGTGCTTAACAACTTTTACTCCAGATTGATAAGCGTAATATTTAGTATTCTATCAGTTTCACTGCAAAGCTTAGGGCATGGTACCTACGGCAGATCTACGCTACTTATAAAGTTATTTCTAAATAAGACTGTAGAAATGATTTTGTAGTCAAACATCTTTTGCTACGCCAAAGAATTGCGTAACATAGCGTAGATTATTGTACATTGGAAAACATTGAAACTAAAACATTGATTTACTTTTTTCTGAGCTATTGTTGTACTTGTGTTGCTTGTTCGATAGAAAGAAGTTTGTTCAATTTTTTATAAAATTAACGAAAACAAAATTCGAGAAGTCTTACAGAATACCGTTTTGAAAACAAAAAAAAAGTATCAGCGAAGTTGACAGAGTACTTGTCCACGCCACGTGATCCTGTAGTCACATGCCGCGGCTGTTTTGGAAGGGAAGCCTAACAAAATATCAACAGTCTTCTTTTCAACAAGTTTGAAGTTATTTGTTTAAGTTGAACAAAAATAACAATTTTTCCCAGTAAACATTTAACGTTCAAGTTAGAGAGGGGAAGCGTCGGGTCACGTCATAGAAAGTCTAGTAAATCCCGGGGTGTTTTTGTCAATTGACTTTTATATAGAATTTTTGTTTTTTGAATCTGTGTTCTTTTTTATGTAGTCTAGACAGCTGGAGAAAAATACGTTCTAGTAATTATGCTATATACTTAATAATTAGGGACAAAATACCCGATCAGAATTATCTATTTTTGTCTATCCGTATTATAATATAATTAGTTGCATCTACATCTTGTGAGCGTCTCAACAGTGACTGGACTGGCCGTTGCTTGTATTTTCGTGGGAGTTTCGGAATATTTACATTGAATGCTGTCGAAATTATTTGTTTCAATTTAATTGAACATCAATATATTGTATGACTCAACACTTTGACACTGTTGCGCAATATTTTATTTTCTGACCGCATTATCACCTTTCACAGTAATAAGAAAAGTTTTGAAACATACTAACACCAATTACCCAAGTCATAGTTATCGAGCGTCAAATTAATTCCGTTCTTTCTTACCATTTATTTTCATTGTTATTATCGTAAGTAATAATTCATAACAACTTCAGCTTGTTTCTTTTTCCGTTAATAAGTTTTTTTAATAACCTTGATATATTTCTAAGAATATGTACGTTTATAAACATCTTTTTTTGGTAAATATTTATTACAATTCCAGAGGCCAGATTTTTAATGATGCTATGTTACTGACGCTAGACGCTTAAGTTTGGGTTAGCAGATTGGCAGGTGATGAAAGCAAACTGAAATTTCCATACTACCAATGGAATCAGTCTTAATGAAGACTGATATATTATTATTATTACTTAAGGTAAGCGAGTCACATATCCGATACAAGAGAAATTAATAAAACGCTTCGTTCCATTTATTTATCTACACGTAACCCACTTCCCATGTAGTTTAGAAATATAGGTGAGTGCTAACTACGCTTATCTAGTTTGTTTAACCTAGAATTACATCATTGGAGGCGATAATGTTTGTTGATAACATACATACGTATAGCTGGGAATATCGCTCGCGTTACGCAAGTGATACTTGTGATATGGCCCGATACGTTGCGACACTGCCTCGGGATCCTTGTAAAAACGTCTGTTTTTATATAAGCATTGATTATAATAGTTTATTTATGTATTGACGCTATTTTCTTGGTCCCATTTGTGTTTTGGACTGCCGCTGTTGAAATGCCTTATTTGTTTTGCAGGTCTTTTTCATTTTTCATAATTTGGTGCATTTTTCAAATTTGGGTCTCCACGCTCTCTGCATGCCTTGCATGGAAGTTCGCGAGAAGGTATATTACATTATAATCATCGTCAACATCATCAGGCTACTCTGTCCACTGCTGGACGTAGGCCTCTCCAATGGCAGTCATATTTTTTACGTATTCAAAGTTTGGTAGGGTTATAAAACAAAATTAATGTTATAAGATAGGTATGCAAGCTGGAACCGAAGTATCAGTTCATTGCTACAACTAATGAAATTCAAAATGAACGAAACAACAAAACTGAACTGAAGTATGTCTCATTATCATAAGCACACAGAGCGCTTAGAAATATAAACTATGTTATTATGAAATGATATTCTATTGCTGCTTGTTTTATTATAACTAAACAATCCTGATAGCGAAGAACGAGGTGCTGAGCAAACGATATTGCTTTAAATGTTACTTCAAGTTAGTTCTTTTCACCTGTCACACATATTTGAGCAATTAATCGCTTAAAATCTGTCTAGTGGCCTTGTAGACCTGATATACATAGATAGAACGTAATAACCGTTTAATTCGTTTGTGAGTAAGTGAGTGTGTGAGTAAACTTGTGAGTGTGAAGATGTCCCAAGATATTTATTACGTAGAAGTCTGTTTTAGCAATTACTTTAAAGAATGCGGTAAAAAAGGTCAGTGTACGTATTTAAATTGACAGTAAATTAAAGTTAATCTCGATGTCGGTTATTATTAGCTATATTTACTTAAACATTTGTATTACGTAATATATTACTCATCAATTATTTTAAACGAAATACTAAACGATTGTGCTAGTATTTGACGAAAAAGAAAAAACCAAGAATGAATTTCGCGCTGGGTGTGACATATACCGAGTACCTTTACAACACGGGATGCGGTAATCTACGCCAATCCCGGTTCCAATCCCGTCGTTATACAATCCAACACTTCACGTGCAACGTCGCCACGTGAGCAGGACTTACGTTGCCAGTCAACGATTTTGGTCGCTAAACTTATTCTTCGTTCTTTGAAACTTTTTCTTTGAAGAACATTCTCGACGATTTTATATAAGGGAACGTACGAAATTAGATTTTTGTTTGATGTCACTTGACGTGCTTCAGTGCTTCTAGGTTTTCGTTGTGCCCGTTGCTGACATATACATATTTGTACATACAGTGTAACATCACCAGTATTTCCCTCAAGGAGTAGGCAATTAACTGTGGTACACTCTCATGTTTTACCATTTATGTTATACGTTTCATGGGATAGACAGCGCGCCTGTCGCCAAAATGTGATGTGATATATGTAGACAGCATTCCTGAGACAGTGGCACAGTGTGAGAAGATTGTTAATAGAGATATTTGGGTCGAGTGGTGGATTAGTACATATTAACCACTTTAAATTTCAAAAGAAATGCGTATTCAACAGTCGTATACCCTCTATTATATAAACATAATAATCAAACGTAACATCAAGTTGTTTCCTTGAAGGGGTAGGCAAAATATTGTAGTTTTCAGTTATGTTATACGTCCGTATAATCTCGGTGTGTCTATCGACATGCACCGGGAATAACATTATTACATTACATAAATATAGATATATATGTATGTATATAGATATGTCTGTGTATAAATAGCTATGACTAGTTATGATGCAATGATCTGAAATTAGACTGTCCGTGTGTTGTTAAAATATTTTATCGTACAATGTTCGCAATAAATCGATATAGTCACTGATAAAAATATTGTATAATATGTCACTTGTGGAAATTTTGTCGGTGTGTTTATTGTGAGTTCATAAAGGATATAAGCTGTTTGGCGAGCTTTGAGAAAGAAGGTCCTTGGGTCACCTCCTGCAATTTTTTCATTATCATCATTTTGGATTCTGATTCTGGATACGTAAGTCTCGGTGAAACCGAAGTATTCACGTTCGTACTGAGTAATCACGAAAGACATTTTAATTTGTTTCATTTTATATAAATTGTACTGTAGACATCCGTAAGGGACCTGGCTTTCAAATACGGTGTCTGTTATATAAAATATAATCAAAAATTTGACATCCGTTTGGCGACGTTGGTATGGTCTTTCTTCTGGTGACTGTCGACGCAGCGGTACTCTCACGAGTTAAGTAGAACTATCTGGAGATTTGACGTCTTTTTCAACTTTTAAAATCTTTGTTTGAAAACAGGTTTATTACGCAATAAACGCAATAGCAATACAGCTGTAACGCTTCTTTATGCGGTCTGAGAAACAAAAATGTATAAATGTATGTGATAAAAAGCCCTAAAAAAAGATACTAGTTTGATATTCTATAGAAATCGCCGCCCTTCTCTACTTTATACCGGAATTATATAAATACACGACCTCGTTGGTCGAGTGGTTGCAAGCGCGACTGCCGATCGGGATGTCCTGGGTCCAAATCCCGGGTCAGGTACTATTGGATTTTTGTAATTTAGAATTTCTATTTGAGATTCGGAGTCTGGATCTACGCTCGGTGTATGGCAATAAGCTCACCACCTATTCTACACTAAATTCTATACTGTACTCCTAAGCCTACCCCTTCGAGGATTACAGGCGTGATGTAACGTTGTATAAATACACAAGTATATATGTCTACGTAGAAATATAGGCAAGTTAGACACATCCATTACAAATATAAATGTACCTACACAGAAATATAGGTAAGCGTAACTCGTCAATATATTATGTATATGAAATTAATACTCAAATCGATTACAATAAAGACAAGTTATCGTCACGATGATTCGGTATTTTGCAGATCATGCAATTATTTTTAATTGTACCGCCCGATACAATACACCGGCCTCGTGCACGTAATATAATCACACACAAATCGCCAAGCAAACGTGTACGAAAATCGCGTGACTCTTAAATATTTAACACGGTGCCAGCGCAAGCGAGGTGCAACCTCTGGGCCCAAACGGTTTCCCTGCCTACACCTTTTGTGCCGCTGTCTGAGA
>DWME01004122.1:0-16854 GCA_018244795.1 Parelbella ahira ahira
ATCTAAATAATTATTTTACATTCGAGAGGCAGTAATGCGATTAAAAATTTATTGAGCCGTATATTTAGTTCCGGTTAAGATTTAAAACGATTAATCTTAATGTTTATAAGAAGCTGATGGAAGAATCAAACTTCAATATACAAAATATCTCATTCAATCAATTTTTTTATGGAGAGACTGTTTATTACGCTTAATAAAACTACTGTATGAAAACAAATAAAGCTGTCAAGACATCTTTAGACACGAAGTTTGTTTATTTTCCATTTTATATATTACATATGTACGTATGTGGATATATCGGGATGTTTCGCTGGCAAATTTTGGATAAACGCTTTAACAATTTTCCATCATACGTATGTCTATTAAGTAATACATTGGTCCCATGGGCCTTTGGTTTAGCATGATGCTAAATCAAGACATGTATTTGACTTTGAAAGCACATAATAAAATGTAATTCTTTCAAATTTCAACATTTTGACCTTTAAAAAAATATTCATCTTACTTACAATAAAAATAAATATTGATCATTTTTATCATCAATATTTTTATCATCAATAACATTTTTTTATCCTCATTACATATAGTAGATCGACACAAATGACAAGACAACACAAGAAACATTTCCTAGCAGAACTGAAAGATTGTTCTTGTTCTATTATTTCCATTTTAGCTTTCAAATCTTTATTCATTATTTTATGAACAAGTGATCGATGACTGGCCGTATGAACAGTAAAATTATTATAAGTCGATTTGGGTATACCGCCAGTGTAAAGTACTGTTAACGCATTAATATCGCGTACGTCAACCATAATGCTATCTGAAACAGAATATATTGGAACTGCTTCATCATGTTCGGCGTTATCTTGAGATCATCAGTGACCTGTTTTGCAAACATTAGTCATTTCGATATTAATGTCTTTTGACTTCATTTTTCATTTATGTACGCCAGCTTATATAGAATCTCTCGAAATATGCGGTACAATATTATGCGGTATAATGCGGTAAATATTCAAATTACTCATTAAAAAATTCATGTTTCAAAATCAATTACAAGTACCTTTCAATAATGATATTATGTACCTATTTCATTTTCGTCCACTCCATTACCACAGCTGAACATAGCCCTCTGTCTAATATCGCCATATCTAACATGTTGTTTCTTTACGTTTGGTTCTAAATTCTTAAAGTAGTTCTTAAAGTAGCATAAAACCCATTTTAAATTACCTAATAATCACGGTACCATTTCTAAATTCCATCATTCTCATTAACTATAATCAAGCGTGTAACGTTACCAGAATTACTTAATCTCGAACATCTTGACTAATGACTTTATCAACAACAATTAGACGGTCCAATTATCCTACAACATTGTTGACGATATTGATTGATGATACGACAAAAAATGTCGCCAACAGGCCAACATGTTTCGTCACGCGTCGCTGATCTAAAACTTTTCTTTTATCACTCCGTTCTTTCTTGAGTGAAAGTGGCCCGTTTGTCATTTTAAAGTTTGTTTACGTGTGTTGTTTACTAATAAGCTGTAAAGCCTGTTATGCACTGTATTTCCTGCTGTACGTCAAAATGCATGCCGTTTCGCTGCATGTCATAGACATACTCGTTGTGCACTTAACATGGACAGTGCATACAGAATTCAACAATACATTCTGTTTGCTTTTTTCCCTCCACTCTTCATAATCTACTTGCAAAACGTCGAATCATGGAACGTCTTGCATTTTTCATCCGAATTGTCAATTGCATAGTTGCAAATTACAATTTATAAATGAGCGAATAAGCATTGATTTTTATTTAACAGGACACGTTAATATTTAAAAAATAGCCTATTTAACAATACCTTTTTCATAATAAGATACCAATATCAATTCATAATATTTTAATTCTGTATTAGCAAGAATTAAAAAATATTATAGATAGGTACTCCATCGTACACATGTACTAACATTTTATGTGAAACCTTTCGTTCTTCTACGAAGTACATATTTCTATATTCAGAAATTTCCAAATTTAATTACACGAACCGATTTGGCAATTTTCTGAATGTCACGCATGATTCATCTAACCGTGGACGAGTTAGCCTCGTCGTGTTACTCATTTCAAACTGTTAGACTCACACTGCGGTCTAATTCATTTGATTCTATATATTATTATTATTAATAATGTTATCAACGCTTTAAATATCAAGGTTCCACTCTTTGATTATATGAGAAATTAAACGGAAGAAAGCCTAAACCTTTTTTGGCCATGAATGTAATCGTAAGCCTTTATTGTTATGGGTCTTAGCAGATAATAGACATTTGCATCGAGGGGTACTGACTGAGGATATAGTTTTTACAGGAATCAGTTACTATGCGTAAGGATTACACCGTTTGTTCCATCGTCTACCTACCATTACAGAACCAAAAGAGCACAAGTGCACTCACTTCGAGAACATTCTGACTTCTGCCACATGTTAACATTTGATGTCAGTATGGAATTCCGCTACAATCTCGCATAAATGCTATGTTCTTCTCTTTATTTTGATTAAATACATTTTAATCAAATGACGGACAGCACTATATTGTAACATATTAAAAATAAATGTGATAGTTATTTAATACAAATAGTTTCTCAAAAGAAATTGGAAGTATATACATATATATATATAAGGGCAACCGTCAATTAGAGGTAAAATTAACAAATCATCAATACGAATTTGATATTGAACATAGCCGCCAGGTGTTTCACTTTCCGATGACGCGAGAATGTGAATGACCTGTCGGTGACCGAATGGGACGTGTGAGCGATTGAGCGAATGGTGCGCAAGTAGGTAGCATCGAAGGCATCGCTGTCAACTTTCTTCTTTATAGAGTTGAAAGAATTCGTGTGTTAAACGCGCGCACTTTCAAGATTACAAGAGGCTTAGAATTTAAATTACGGATTCTTCTGCAACGATATGGTTTCTTAAAGTTATTACTAAAAACACATTATGATAATTTGCTTGTTATGGGAGTATGAAGAATTTTCTTTTTATAACAATGCATGAGATTCAAATGATATATTCATTAATACATTATTCATGTAATCAACAATATTGTTCAATTTAACGCACTTAAATCATATCAATTAGACAGAGAATCAATTTCATTTCATATATCCGTCTTAAGACCTTATGACAAAAACCCAATTTATATTTATCGCGAACGTCTATCAAAAATACGCAGACAATTTGCGAAGTTGTTCTCGATGTTTAATTCGATTTAAATCAAGTCTTTCAATCCACCCAATGACAACTCGCGGGTTGATTAACATAAACTTATGTACGTTATTTCTTTCGACCTTGACGAGTCGTGATCCGTGGTGACGGGACGAATTGACGGATAGCGCGGACAGGCAGAATGGGCTAGAAAAGAGAGCCTTTAAAAATCTTTTGTTACTCACCAAGCGTACGGTGGTGTCGGGTGACGCGGTTTATAAATGCAACTGACCTTTGAAAAATGAGCTTACATTTATACAATTTTGATGGCATGGTCTTTTTGTCGTAAAATCACTTTTCTTCGCCTTCGCATCTTGTATTTTAAATTCAAGATTTATCCGGTAGTTTCAGGTTTATTTATTTGTTCAAAAATATTTGGTTTCTCCGAAGCGGATGTACCAATCATAATTATAATAATGTAGATTTTATACTATTTTATTAAAACTTACAATATGGTTACAGTTAGTCCAATTTGGAAATTTATATCTTAACTCTACAACATATATAAATCACCACTAATAATTATTTAACTAATACATTACTACAAACATTTAATTAACTACGTAGTATTACTAACATGTATTAAGTTCGAATTACGTTTCAGTCAACAATTACTTTAATAAGTACCTAAATATGTATGTGATTGAAATCCTAGTAGGCAACGCTGGTCTTACAAAGTTTTAAGATTAAAATATATTCACTTACAAATATGATCAAGGAAATTTCTCCAACATAAAAATCATTCTACAATGTTCTCTAAATTATATGAAGTCTGTCGCAACACCGTACTTGCTCAATCTACGTCTATGATCTCAAGTCATTTTCTTCATTAATTTAAGTGAAGATCGACTCCCATATATTAATTCCATCAGAAAAGGAAAGGATTCGTTTTCTTGTAAATATTTAATGACTAACATTTTATTAAATACATATTACCAGCATCGCAATAAATTATATTTCGAGGCTAATTGCTATAATTGTATCGTCCCAGGCTTCGTCATTTTAACGATCGAGATATCATTATAAGACT
The DNA here is from genome assembly GCA_018244795.1 of Parelbella ahira ahira. Taxonomy (NCBI): domain Eukaryota; kingdom Metazoa; phylum Arthropoda; class Insecta; order Lepidoptera; family Hesperiidae; genus Parelbella; species Parelbella ahira. The sequence continues at coordinate 4,281 of DWME01004122.1, forward strand.
GGGAGTTGTATAACCATTTCTTATTCGGTACCAAAACCTGAACTCGATTTTAGAGGTGAAAGTATCGATGCAAGTGTTACGCGATCCGATGTCTCGATTGGGATAGGACACGCAATCGATAATGTGGGCCCCATAGACATACCATTGATTGTAGAGGAAATTATTGAAACCGTATAAATATATAAATCGGTAACGAAACCTTTAAATATCCCAATCGTAAAATTATATTAAAAAGTTGACCCTTGCATCATTATTGTAGCATCACTTTTCATTTTAATTCTGTAAGTATAATATACATTTTCTTCAATGTAACATATTTTCTGCGAAGTTTAAAGTCCAAATCAGAAAAAGTCAGAAGTGAACAAAAATGATTCTTTCTTTTACTCCTTGTAATAAAATAGGCACATATAATAAGTGTACAAGGAGTGAATAAAGGCATTAGAATCTATATCTTACACGACAAGTATACTTCTTCACCATTATCATCAACATCGTAATCATTATCATCATCTTCGTCTTTATCCGACCCACTGCTATAATGGAACTGATATGTCTCCCCTAATGACCTCTCCCCTGTTCTTAACTTGTTATATTTACATATCATTTAGAAATATAATTAAGTATATTTATTTGTGTAAACGAGTATGAATGACTGCCTCGTTGGTCGAGCGGTTGCTTGGACTGCCGATCGGGAGGTCCTGGGTTCAAATCCCGGGTCGGGTGTTGTTGGATTTTTCTAATTTAGAATTTCTAGTAGTGACTCGGAGTCTGGAATTGTGCCCGGTGTAGGGAATTAGGCTCACCACTTATTCCATAGGACTTAAACGTAACTGGTGAAACGTGGGAGTGTACTACACTACTCTGCCGACCCCTTCAGAGATTACAGGCGTGATGTTATGTTTTTGTTTTTATGAATAGTTAGAAAAGGGAAACATGATAAAGAAAGAAAGTTTGAGTACAACGGTAGGGTTTATGTTGAAATTTGTTCCAGCTAACTTGCCACTAGCTTACTGTGGTCATCCACGGTTGTACACACCGGGAATGGAACCTACATCATTTATATCTAATTGCCAATCTCACATTGCTATATTTAATAGTTTGGTTACAAAAAGGCATTTTAGTAACCTCACTCCTATCCCGAGATTGAAGCTGTTTTATTATTAAAATACAATATTTGTTCAACATTATAGACTTGAAAATAGAAACTTTTATTCCTATATTATACATATTAATAACTGCTCATAATATACACAATATTTAATTATAAAATTCGACAGTTACGATTAAGCGGATGTATTAAAACTTCAAGGAAAATTTTAAATCTAAATGATAATTATATTGGTTAAATAATAAAACGTGTATAAAAATTGCACATATACACGCAATGTATTAATTGTTGTATGTACCGTACAGCGTAGGCAGTAAAATGTACGTTTCCCAAATTTAATTGCCAATTAGAAAATAATAAAAACGTTTATTACATTTTGAGCGAAAAAAATATTTTATTTCTTGCAAAATTATCGACATCCTTTTACAATTTGATTCAATGTGTAAAACGGATGGAAATCGCTAAACATTATAAACGTTTTGATAATAATTAATTTATCTAAGCGTTAATTATTAAAATCACTAGTTCGATTATTTTATCGGATTTAATTATCATTGTTCTCAACAGCTATACAATTGTTCATTATTTATTCATCAATAATTATATTGTTGATTAACTTGTTGATGTTTTACATTTACATCACTGATTTTATAACTCTTTGAATCACGTAACGTTAATCGTTATACAAAAATACATGTACAGAGACCTACATACATAATACATGGTTACACCCTAAGACTTTCGAGTAATTTATATCGAGGAGCACCTACAAAGATTTCCAGTTATAAAATTGCTTCTAATACGTGACTAAACAACATACAATTATGGATTTTGTGAAGGGCAGGATATAGAACTTACATATTACGTTAAAATAGTTATGTTTGTATCAATTGTAGGTACAGTTATATATTACAAGGCCCTGATAGATAAATAAAGCATTAGGCACGTTTTTTTATTGTTTAAATGAGAAGTGCAACATGTGTATCAACTGAAGAAATGAGTAATGCTATCAGTTTTCTAATATGGGATATATCATATGCATTTATCCTCTCCCTTGTCAATACGTGAAATTAACAAAATTTAAACTTCTAACTTTCATAAATACTCATAATTATAAGAAGAGGAATCAACGTGAACAAAATTTTAAGATGCATTAAGCTTGTTTTGGGATAAAAAAATTATATCGAATCCGAACTAAACATTGTTATATTATCATGAGGAGGTACCTTATAAGTATAACCTTGCTCAGATATGTACCACATTAACCTTTGCTTATACATAATGTACATATATGCCTTAGTTCGTGACTTATTTAGATAAAATGACTCTTTTTGTAACGCTGAAGGAGAACATCATTACCAAAGCATAATATGTCGACATATGGCCGATGTAGGACACTATATTAATAAGTAGTAAGTCCTCTTACCCTAAGAGGTGTTCTATGTCCAACACTGAAAAGACAAACGACTTGATAATTATGATGATGAATAATTTATTCAAATTAATAAGCACTGGATCTCGTTGCTATTTACCTGCCATCACCAATATCAACGTCATCATAATCATCAGCCTACTCCCGTCCACTGCAGTAAATAGGCCTCTCCAATAGCACGCTACTGAGCTCAATCTTCCAACCGCTACCAATCAACTGGAGGGTGCTGTTTACACGGCTGTTTTTAAAAAAAAACTACAATAATAGCTTTCTGAACTTTTAAAATATTGAGAAAGGTCACAGAATGGCCATCGAGAAGTCGCCACACACTCGTCTATTGCCCTTTCCTGTACCCAACCGACCGGAAATAGCTACCTGCGCCGGTGCATTACAAATAGCTCCTTGGAAGAAGACACATTGTTACTACCAACAAAAAACCGAGGACTCTAATATTATACTTCGAGAGATGATTATTAAATTTAAAAAAATTAATACAACATATGCTCGTCCTTGCAAATAAAGTGTATCTCTACCCCTTGCGGTTTTAGGTTCAATTTTCAATGACATTTGACGTCAACTGACGGTTTTAAAATTTGAAAGGAATTTACGGCAAATTAAGCTATATAGCAACAAGCGTAAGAACGTTATTGGTGTGTGGTGAGTTAACAGCTGAGCGCATTATAAACTTTTTGCATTGGTAACCTTTTTGTACCGGGTATAGTTAGCTGTATTATATTAAATTACAAATTCCTATGGGAATACCTGTAGGATCAATTTATTTTATCGTGTCTGATGTCTTCCGGGGGTTTTTTCGTATACCTGTTCTGTTTTTACACGTTATTAATCAATATAACGTAACATTGCACATGTCCCTACTCGAAGGGGTAGACAGAGACGTATAGTACACTTCTCAGTTTCACCAATTACATTATATGTCGTGTCATGGTATAGCGGGTGCACTTATTCAATGTAAAACATGTTTTATTATTGTTATATAGTCACGCCACGTCCCTTAAGAGGCAGGCAGAGAGCAAATAGCATTATCCTTGTAAATCTGCAGCGCTTTTTGTGTATTTATTGTATCTGTGCCAATCAGCATAAATATGTTAAAAATATATTAAAATATTTAAATTTTTCAGGATCAAAGCGTCCGGTTTTGATGATATGTTTGCACGTGGGAAACCTTGACAATAATATTGGGTAAAAACCCAAAAACAATTTATTAAATTCTTCTGCATTTCATACATATATTTATATAATTATTATCATATAGCCTATACAACATAATTAGTATCTATTATATAACCATTCTCATATTGATACTGACAAACATTTTAATACATTTTCAACTTTATGCTTGTGGTAATAACGATCAGATTAAATTCGTTTGTGAAATGTATTCCAAGTGGACAAAACCTTCAAATTTAGAGGTTGGTCGATAGAAATAATACATATAAATGATATACTAATGAGACAACCGCATTCTCGAATGGTTCGTTGTACATAATGTTACTGGAACCGTCGTGATAAATTCCATCATTAATTGTGTCATAAATTGTCAATAAATTCCTATCATAAATTGAACAAGAATAATGAGACAAAAGGATAGATGTTCAGCGCTGCATGCGTTCTGTTTATCCCTAATGAATTTGGCGTGATTATATAATAATAACAACTCGATTAAAATCATACTTTATTTATCTGATAAAAAATATACATATCGAAGATAATGCACCGGTGGCTAAAATGATTATTATCAAGATTTACTAAAAAAAATATCTGAATTGATTAATTTTTAGGAATAATGTATTAAGTTCCGATCCATTAATTTCTCTTATGATACCAAAAATATATTTAAACGCAACCATTAAAATCTTCAACGTCCTCATTGTTTAACGCTTGAACACTGGTCTCGTCCCAGACAGAGAAGGGTTAAGGCCATAGATTACCGTTCATCGGTACTCAAGTGCGGGTTGGTAGACTTTACACGCAGTTAATATAATATGACATGATAATGAGATGTGTTAAAGAGACACTATATATTTTACTCAATACGTTTTAAAGTCCATCTCAAAAGTCGTAGATATTTACAGGGTGCTGTCCAATGACCTCCCAAGGCGAGATTCTTTATGTTTCTTTGATATAAAGGTAAGAAAAAGAAAAAATAAGGCACCAGTAAACCAATAGAAACTCGTAAACTGTTATATATGGAAACTGGTTCTGGTATGGCCAACTCGTCTGCCCATCCATCGCTAACTTGAACGAGCCTCGTTACTATCAGATAATTGAATCTGGCATTTTGTGAAATGTTCTGTTAATTACTTTTTTGCGACCCCTTATATCACTTCAATGTTGGAGCATCTGTCCCCACTCAGGATGAGTTTCTAGACATAGATTGCCCCGCCGCGCTGGCCAAATACCTACGGGTTGGCAGAATTAACACGCCTTACAGAATTTTTGTTTTGGAAAGTGTGAATTGTGCGGATTTCCTCAGTCTTTAAAAAAACACGATCATAGCTTGTATCATAGTTAATTAAAAAAAACTGTAATAATAACTCTGGGTATATCACAAAAAGTCTGACTCTTTCACCGGCTAACAACATAACATATTTCTTTAATGGAAAACGAGATCGCTTGGAAAGTCTATGTCGGTCGGCTGAAGGTGAACACGTATAATTTAAGTCGTAATGTAATTGACTATTTGCAGTTTACAATGTAGACATCGTATTTTGTTAGGATAACAATGGAAATATACTAGAAATATAACTGTACCTCAATCTTCGATGCTTTCGTTGATATAAAAATTGATATGAAAATTGCTTCCGTTGATATAAAAATTGTTCTGCAAATTACAAAGTTCATACATATTTAAATTATCGCTTTATTACATCGTCACGTCAGGTTAAAGCTTTAACGAGGTAGGCAGAGAGTACCGAATGCCAAACTGTGTCGTTGATTGTCATTAATGTTATCGTGTCGTTATATTATTGATATGCAATTAAATTATCTATTCATATTTAATTTTAGGTATATAAAATTTTAAATATGAATTACAGATATTAAATTTCAAAAAAAACACTAATAAAATATAGGTATAGTTAAGAAACTGTAACAGACTAGGATAAAGATTTATTTTAAAATCTGGAAAATAGGGAGTAAGCCAAACCGAGTAAAAATCCAGACTTCTACTGCTAGGAATTTCAAGTTAGGAAATATCAATAATACTCAATCCGAGGATCGAACCAAGGACCTTTCCTTTAAAGTGGCGTTCGCAAGCACCAACCTCACAACCCTCGTGTTAGATAAGGTGCCCGTTGGAATAATAGACCAACCAGATCATATGAAGCAACTTTGAAATGAGTGGAAGGAACATAATAAGCGATTCTCATAAAACCGTCATAAAAAGCAGGGAATTCCGAAAATGAGACAAACACAATGCTTTTGTTACTCGTGGAATATTTTAAACCTTTTACAACCCAACCGTTTTTAATAATTTCTATAGCTAAAAGGGTCTTGAAGAATTATCACAACTATGATAAAAAGGGTACAGTACATAATGGCACAAAATACACATGATGGACACATTGTATTGTTAGGAATTGTTAGGAAACATGTCGTTGTCGTCGTCGTCTTCAAACGCGACTGCTTATCGAGTCCCGGCTTCTGGATTGTATTCCCGGATCGTAGTAAAAATTTCTAGCAGCGCCTCAGTTTGGATCTATGCCTGGTGTACGGCAATGCACTGACCACCTAGTGGTAAATGTGATTGACGAAACGTGGAATTGTGCTCCAATCCTCTGCCTACCCCTTCCGGGATAGTAAGTTAAAATTTATTGAATCGTTTAAAGAGACAATAAACAAACAAAGAAACACTTCAAGATCAATAAATTTTGATATTTATCTCATCATATGTAAACCAAACAGGATTTACAATTTTCGAAGAAGATTTAACGTTCTGTTTATACACTCGTTACTGGATAATACGTGCAGGTATGTGTATAAACGCACCTCGACCGAGACGCACGCGGCGGACGTCGCCAGCGCATCCTCGGCCGGCCTTGACTCCGTGACTTTCCGTCTAAATGTCGGGATCCGATTCGAAAGGCCACAGCATAGCGATTAGAATCTCATAACAACAATCATATAGATATTACGTGTAAAACCATTATAATTAGACACGCGGATAACGCATGCATCATCATATGATGTGTGCGCCGTCATCCTCGAAGCTCATAGCTCTAGAATTTCCGGTGCTGTAATGCTATAGGTACAAATTCGAATATACCAATATTCAGTGTTGTGTGATTTGTGTTGCTTTCCATAAAATATTCGACATAATTAATCGATGACAAAAACTGAAAGTTATTAAATTAGTTAGCTAACTGTTTAACTAATGTCTGCTTTTCGAAAAAAGCTGGATTAGTTTTGGTCCTATTTGAGATTCTTTATCATCAACAAAAATAGCAAACAATAATTATAAATAGGATTAAATAGCTGTAATTCTATTTAAATTGGAGCTTTAATATATGTATAAAGCTTTAAAGCTATGTTATGTTAAATAAGCCATGTATGTAACACGTGTATACAGACACACTTAGTGTGTATATACTATATACACACGCACACTCACAATTGATTTGCTAATATATATACTCGTATGTCTATTTATTAGCATATCGATCACGTAAACACCTATATCTAACTGGAATCCCAATATCGTTTCGGTTCTTGCTCGCGGAAAGGTATGATATCATAATTGCGAAACAGTAATGTACCTATAAGTTTTTTATCGATGTCGATAAAAATCATTACCCGCATATAATTAATTTACTATATGTTTAAACTTTGTGCTGCATATTTATTCTATGGCCTGTAAATTTATTGTATTAACGTAAATCTGGGTATGGATGATAAGTGTGTTTGCGAAATGTATTCCTTAGTTCATGGAAGTGGGAAGGAGTTTGAAGTAAAACGTAGTCCTTCTACCTTGCACATTAACATTATTAAATACTTGCATACCGTCATCCTACGACTCTGATAGTATTAACCAACTGACTTACAAAATTATTGTTCACGATTTTGTTTACTCGATTATTAGGTATATATTGCATCCTTTAAGTGTTAAAAACATCCAAAAATTTAACCGATAAGTACGATTATTTCTTCTAAAACTAAATATCAAATTACACATTTAAATATGTTTTTCAAATTTATACATGTAATATCAGTTTATCAACTCTCAAGTTGCTTTAACACAGGTTCTTAAGCTCTAGAATATGCTCAGGATGTGTTTTATTTATAACAGTGTTACTATCATTTTATTATTGTTAATATATCACATTAAGTAATATGCCCAAAAATTATGGGTAACGTCGATAAACTTGTGCACACATCACTAGTCCAAGTCAAGGAACATGACATTTATTGATTGTGTGCTTGACGGCCAAAGCCTATATTATTCTTTATTGTAGCAAATATTTTTCTAATAGATTTATATTAGAACCGTCACGGCTGTGTTGATGTATGTATGAACTGTTTTTGATTTTGCTCATACTAAGTCGTTCTGGTAGGTTTTCAATTATAAAAGTTTAGTACTGTGCTCATATTATCTAGGATTTTAATAAATTTTAATTATATGTGACATTAAATGTTTTAAAGTCTTTTACGTTCAATTAACAGCCGTGAAACGATGCTCAGGAAATAACTGTTAGATTAGTTCATTTATTAAATTAGCCGTTTTAATTGTGTGTGTGTGTCAATTGATCCCAGTACCCTACGTATAAAAACCTATGGAATAGGATTTTAAACTGGTTTCAGGTACACATCCAAGCACGATAAGTAAATGTAACATAAACATAACTTCGTCACTAAAATCCTCCAAGGAGTAGGCAGAGAAGTACAGAACACACCCACGTTACATCAATTATATTTACATCCCACAATGGAATAGGTGTTCACACCTATTTGAGACACCACTAGAGATTTCTAAAAAAATCCAATAGTACCCGAAGCAGGATTTAAACATAGGACCACTCGACCAACAAGGCAATCACGAGAAGTAGGATTAAACAATTCGTGTCTCAGTGTGTCTGTACATTAAACTGGGACACAACCATGTTAGCACTACTGTCTAACGACGGTAACACTTGTTGAGGTGATGCGTCCGCAAGAGAAAGCGGGACAGAGAATCGTTCTGTATTCGAATATATATTTTTTTCTATTTTTTAATATTGACTTTAAAACCGATTTAAAAACAGCCAGCAGACTTTTTGACCACTAAACGCAGCTTAGCTTCTCATTGGAGCATCGTGGTGGAGATTGCTCCATTACCAACACTACCAAGACCATAAGCAAACGTTAAGGATACACACCGTAAAATATACATATATATATGAACGTATATGTATATTATATTTTGAAATATACGTAAAGACCTCAATAGAATCTCGATCGTCGATTAAATACAAAATATTCGCATTTTTTTATAATTACACGAACTTATACAAATTTAGTGAAAGCCGTACGTATTAACGAATGAATCAGTTATATGTATATGTAAGTAAATATACAAGGAACTCGCGTGCACCAACTCGCACAGTGCATTATTCGTGACAGTTTCTCATTTGTCACAGCATGCACAGTATTTGCATGGACAATTATGCAAATATACATGTTTAGTTGGCAGCTAGCATGATATTGTCCTTATGCGGCGCGGAAATAGATTTCACTGGAAATATTACACTAACGAAGTGAAGATTGTGGTGTAGTTAGTATGTAAGAAAAATGTAACATCACGCTTATAATTCCCGATGAAATAGATAGGAGATAGTTTGGTTAATACGTAATTTAAACTATGACTACCTAATTTAATTATCTATATATTTAGTTATTGACTATTTGCAAATGAGATATAGGGTAGGTATAACATTTAAATATACAAAATTGATTACCGCGCAAATATTTTATATAATAAAAAAAATATAAAATAATGTATTATGCATATATAAATTAATATGTTTATATTTAATAGAAATTTCACAAATACTTTCTTATCAAAAATGTAACTGAAATAAAATGTATAAATTTTCAAAATGATTACAAAGAAAGTGAAGAGAAGTGAACATAATTACAATTTAGAAAATAATATCGAAAGTTCCGGAACAAAATGCTAAAAATATGATAATTTTTCAAATTATGTTGTAAAATTTATACGTTATTAGTTGTAAAAATGTTAGTAATTATTAATTCTGTTATTTAATTACTTTACATTTCCTTTCTTTGCGATTGTACAACTACATATGTACATTGTTATAATTATGATGATATTTACCAGTACAATTGGTTACAAAAGTGCTTAAAAGAATAAGAGAATTATTATAATTATCTGTATCTCTAAGCCTAATGCTGGGCATAGGCCTATCCTGAGAAATTTTTGCCCGTAATGCCCATTCTGGGCACGGGGGTAAGGGATCGCAGGGCACGGCTTCTTGCACCGCCTACGCTGCTGCCCTTAGCCGGCCAGGGCTTGGTCGTTCGTCTACCTTTCCTGTTACTGACTAATACAAATAGCACTTCTACTAATGTAGGACAGACTTATCGTCAATTCATAATAATTGACTAACTGAGACTAATTCCTATTCGTAGAGTTCTATTTGAGCTTGATCGCCACAATTGCTTGTTCGTCTGGTACTTTCTTCGCATTAAAAATCGTTTCATGCTTATAAAGTCACAAAAAAGATATTGTCGGTGGTAGACCCACTAATCAACTAGACCATATACCTACATACGTACTGTGTATATTCAAATTTTATATTTCTTTACGTGCAATTTGGTAAAAGTAACATATTTCTTTTCATTTATTTACACACTTTTATTCTTTGGCGAATAATTTAAATGCTCTACTAATTATAACAGTTTGTTAAAATATAATGAGGTGTTTAAAGAACTTGTACAAATGCCACGTGCGGATGCTATCACGATATGTAATTGGACAGCAAGAAGTGAATCAGTTACGTTCGAATGAATTCGTTAGAAAATTCAATTCGACGCGACGCTTAAACAAGGGGAAAGTGTTTTTTTCGTGTTGCACTTCGTTCAGTGGTCAATTTGTGAGATTCTCTTACTGTTTGTTGTAATTCATTACTTACATGCCGTGAACATGTACAATATATTAAGGTCTGTGCTCTACTAATATAATGATATACTGATAATAATACATATATGATAGTTTAAAATATAATTATGACATGAAGTTTTAATAATGCTCCAGGTTTCATTCCTGGTTTAACCTTTGAACGTGCGTGGACCACATCTGTGTCAGCGTAAATATTTTCCTGTTAAAAATAGAGATTTTTATTCATAAAATAAATGCATTCTATTATTATTCATCAACAATTTTATTACAAAACAATCCAAACAATGGAACGTTAAATACTTTAATTCCCTTTATATTGCGTCGCTTTTACCCGTTTGTTTCCTTCAATTGGTTAAAAACTGTCAATGGATAAAGTGATTCGTCATGATTCTCGTTACACGGTCGTTGTGGTAACATATTTATCGGATCAGTTTTACATTAACGTAATATTGATTTTCAACTCGTGTCACAATATTCACGGCTTCCGAATTGTTGCAGACACACTTTGAAGTCTGAGGACTTTCTAGAAGACGTGAATATTACCATTTAACACTGAAATCATTTCACGTGCTCTCAAAATCTGAATATTTGATGCTCATGGTAAAATATTATTTTCAAAACCTATTCTAACTTGTTTATGTATTACAGTATTACAATATACACCAAAAAGAATAATTAGAGGATAATTAATTCTAAATTGTTTTATTGCTTATAATACTATGAAAGCATTTACTTTAGCAGTCCCAAGAGGACCTCCAATTCGCTTCATAGGTATAATCCACAAGGCGGCAATATCGACTTGGATCGATTCAATTTGAATTATACCAATATTATATGTTATTAATAAATATGAGTTTAATTACTGTATTATATTAAACTCGCTTGTGGTAAGACACTGTCTTTAATCGGATATTTCGCTTGTAAATGAACCGATTTGTTCCGAGAACACAGTTTATTGCTTTGATGAAAGAAGTGAAAGAAATATAGGCCAAATGTCTCAAGAGAATTTTCATGCTAGCGTTTTTCTAATCACGCTTGCTGGATTGTGAAAATATGACTGACGTATTGATATTAAAGGTGATAGACGCAGGTACATGAGATATGTACATCAATCCGTAATGTATAATTGTGGTTATGTACTTAGACAAGGGGTATGATATATCAAAAATATGAAGACGCTATTAGTAACAAATAAATATTTATGTATTCATATCACGGTGTACTGAACGTTTATGAATAAATTTTATCATAAGAATATTTATTATTCCAAAATTGTATAGGTACGGCACTTCTCTCAGAATGATAAAGGAGTTTTAATATTGGAATTGGTACTGCATGAGCGTAAAAACATATGTATATATATTATTATTATAGGCACTTATACAGAAATGAGGTAATAAAAAAAAATCTATTTAAATTTTTAATAAAATATGTTTAATTAGCTATTAGGATATTCCTCAATTACAGTTTTTATTTCATTGAAAAAACGTTTCTAATACCATGGACACTGATGTCGATATCATCATCATCATCATTATCAGCCTACTCCCGTCCACTGCTGGACATAGACTTCGGCTCTTCGCGTCCAACCACTGCCAGCCACTGCGTATATCGTCACTCCACCTAGGTGGAGGGCGTCTTACGCTACGTTTGCCAAGTCGCGGTCTCCACTGTACAACACCTCTGCTCCAACGGCTATCGGTTCTGCGACAGATGCGAATAACTTATATAGGTACATAAGTTCACATTTTTTTTACGTTTCTTGAAAATACATATTTTACTAAAAAACTTATATCGTTAAATCTTTACAACTAGACAAAACGTGACATTTAATCAAAATAAAAATTGTATATAATAGTGACAGACTAGTAAATTCATTGTTAGAATAGTTCATATTAGA